>SJYA01001766.1:242440-258868 GCA_006410615.1 Neotragus moschatus | reverse complement strand
TTTAAGCCAACTTTTTCACTCTCCTCTTTCACTTTCATCAAGAGGCTTTTTAGTTCCTCTTCACCTTCTGCCATAAGGGTGGTGTCATCTGCATATCTGAGGTTATTGATATTTCTCCTGGCAATCTTAATTCCAGCTTGTGCTTCCTCCAGCCCAGCATTTCTCATGATGTACTCTGCATATAAGTTAAATAAGGAGGGTGACAATATACAGCCTTGACATACGCCTTTTCCTATTTGGAACCAGTCTGTTGTTCCATGTCCAGTTCTAACTGTTGCTTCCTGACCTGCATACAGGTTTCTCAAGAGGCAGGTCAGGTGGTCTGATATTCCCATATCTTTCAGAATTTTCCACAGTTTCTTGTGATCCACACAGTCAAAGGCTTTGGCATAGTCAATAAAGCAGAAATAGACATTTTTCTGGAACTCTCTGGATTTTTCTTTCTTACCTTTCTTTAAAAAACCCTTTTTTAATTGAAGTGCAGTTGCTTTATACTGACTGCTGTGTCAGTTTCTGCTGTGAATCACTCATATGTATATATGTAATAAGTTGCATTTTTCAAGTTCCCAGGTGATAGTAATGCCGCTGGTCCAGGGACCACAGTGGAGAGCCATTACCCTTTGGCATTAACTCCAAGCTTCTTCTATAGCAGCCAAGGCTGGTTCTTGAGCAGCATCATTTCCTGGTGTTCTCACTCACTGTTTCTCCATCCTCGTCTGGAACCCCATTCCCAAGCATGGTGGGCACTTCGCATTTCTGTGATTTTTTTTTTATATACACTTCCTGAGAACTATTTGGCTTTTGAGATACAGTTCAATGAACACAGTCTTCAGTGGAAAATATTTCTTTTACTTATCTTTTCCAAAGAGGTAAATTTGGGGATGTTTATCTTTTCAGGTCAACTTCCAAGACAGCTAAGTTCAGTGCTCAGACTCTTCCAGTAATTAGAAAGATACTCTTTTGGGACCAACAGGTCATGGAGTTTGACGGGATTTTCCAATTTTCTAGATTATCAATTTGGCAATCGTCCCAACACAAAATACAGAACTTATTGTGAGTCAGCAGAGCCATTATTATGACAATTCTAAATATTTACAAGATGTTGTAAGTATATAGTACTGAAAAGCCACTTAAATTGTACCCAACTGACGAAATCTTCCATGTTTCAAAGTATTTATAGTTTAGGCTNTTTCTAGATTATCAATTTGGCAATCGTCCCAACACAAAATACAGAACTTATTGTGAGTCAGCAGAGCCATTATTATGACAATTCTAAATATTTACAAGATGTTGTAAGTATATAGTACTGAAAAGCCACTTAAATTGTACCCAACTGACGAAATCTTCCATGTTTCAAAGTATTTATAGTTTAGGCTCATAAATAATAGAACAAGAAGATACAAACTGGGAAGTGGGAGCACAGGCATAAGAGGAACACAGGAGGGCGATTTTAAGATGTGCTCTCAGGCAGAAAAACCGTGGGTTACGATTTCCATTGTATGGTGTTTTCTCCAGACTTGTGGCCTTTGACAAATGGACCTAAGTTTGAAGTCATGTAAGGATTTAGGCTGTATTTTGTAGAAATAGTTATTGCTTGGTTGATCTATTTAAGTTATGGACTATTTCCTGAGTAGGAGCTTGACCAGATTTAGATGTTATCCATGGACGTTCACATACACACATACATGCACACACAGAGAAACAGACACACACATTGATTCCTACAATGGAAGAGCTTCAGAAATACTGAATTAGTGAAGCTGCGAGATGGGCAGTGTTCCCTGGTCTGCTCAAGTCTCACGAACAGAACTTTCATTCTTCAGTAACTCATTCAATGAACGCTGGAGTGTATAGTGTATGCAAACTTCATCATAACTCTGGAAATGCAACAAGGAGTGGGTTTATACCATTGCGTTGCACAATAATGACTGAATAAATGAATGAAAACCTTTATAAAGTCTTAAATAGAAAGACAATGCAGAATACAAATAGTGTAACAGTTTCTACATTTTTGGCATTTCTGGATCCCTTTCCAGGCTCATACTAGTGTTTCCATGCATTCTATCAGCTGACACAACTACCTAGAGTAAGTCCAATTATTATTCCTGAGAAAATGGATGCTTAGAGATTCTAGGCTAAGAACCTCATCCAGCTATTACATAGCCAACAAGTTGTAGAGTTAGGACTATACTGAGTTTATCCTTACGCTCTGTGTGTAGTTTCTAGTCTGCAATGCTGTTGTCTACTCAGGGAGTTCATTTAATAAACAATTACAGTACAATGAGATATGAAAGGGGAACTTCGGGGCAGGGGGTGCAATTAGGAACACATTAAAGGAGCAAGGAAAGGTTTTCCAGGGGAAATGAAGTCCAGCAGTTAGCCAGATTTGGGGGAAAGGTACCTGCAAAGATCTGGGGGCATGGGCGAGGTTGGCTGTGTGAGGGACTGGAGGAAGGTCAGCAGAGCTGGAGCGTGAACATCCTCCCAGCGAACATCAGTGGTGTCCTGTGTGACTTCAGTTACCAACTAGACATTAATGGTTCCCAACATACTATCTCTTGGAGTTTAGTCATAGCTTGGTTTGAATGTCAGCATAAATATTTCAGCCTCAGCAGGGTTGCAGGCATCTTGTGCATTGGGTGTATGTCTCATAATACGTGTACCACTCAGTGTCAGTTCAGTTCAGTCCAGTCGCTCAGCCGACTCTTTGCGACCCCATGAATCATAGCACGCCAGGCCTCCCTGTCCATCACCAACTCTCGGAGTTCACTCAGACTCACGCCCATCGAGTCAGTGATGCCATCCAGCCATCTCATCCTCTGTCGTCCCCTTCTCCTCCTGCCCCCAATCCCTCCCAGCATCAGAGTCTTTTCCAGTGAGTCAACTCTTCTCATGAGGTGGCCAAAGTACTGGAGCTTCAGCTTTAGCATCATTCTTTCCAAAGGAATTCCAGGGCTGATCTCCTTCAGAATGGACTGGTTGGACCTCCTTGCAGTCCAAGGGACTCTCAAGAGTCTTCTTCAACACCACAGTGTAGTATAGCTCTATTTCTGGGAGCCATTAATGAAACTGGTAGAAGAAAGCATTCCATTAAATGGCACGGGAGACTGAGTACTCTTACAATATGGTGGCTTAGTGGTTCTCTGTATTCCTCCAAGCAGGATAAAGGAAGAATGTGACCTGGTTGCTCCTAGTCCCTGGCACGGCTCAGCAGTTCCACCTGGCTCTCTAAGGCAGGGGTGATTTTTGTAAAGAGCTGGCTGCCTGTCCGCACAGACTTGGGTTACAGCCCACCAGAAGGAGGCCTCATGTACAGCACGTGAGTGGCTAGAGTGCACTCGTGAAGAAAAAGAGAGGGAAGAAAATGCCTTGAAGGAGCCGAAGCTTCTCCCATCTCTTTCTTCCGCTGGGAAGTTGAGTGCCTGATTTTCTAAGGTGCTTTCACACCAGTCCTAGGAGATGGCCAGGTATTTTTTTGTATGTCAAATATTTTGTTTTCAAACGTTATTATCAGAACACAAAGGTCACTAACAGTCAGAGCCAGTCCCCAGGAACCCAGCCTGGCACAAAATTTCTCAGGGCATTAGTCATGGTTACAATCCTTCCTGCCCATATCTGACTCTTTCCAATGAGAAAAACACACAAGTATAAATGTTGTACATACTCTGTAGACTTATGACTGGTTTGAGGTTGAAGACCAAGTCTCACCTGTATCATCACCTTCCCTCCTAGTTGCCACTGTTTTTCATATTAGTGAAATACACACACATATATACCCTACACCCTAAATGAAAATGGCATTTTTTAGACTCTTGGCTCCATGAAATAAAAGCAATAATAGAATATTAACATTAAAAGTCAGGTTTTTTTCTCTCCTATTTTGGCAGTAATTTACACAAGGTTTTGGTTTTCTTCAAATTAGACTAAATAACCACACTGAATAACCATCTGAGATCAAAAGAAGAATGATTTGATGTGTCCTAGATAGTCTTTCAAAATGTGACTGCATATGTTTCATATTAGTGAATTACACAGGCACACATATGATTGGAAGTCTTTTAATAACAATGAAAGATGCATGTATGACCTAGAAACTCCCCCAATGAATCAATACTTTCACTATGAATCAATTACAAAGAAATTTAGAATTAGTTCTGAGATCTGTTCGTTTGCTTAAAAAAACCCAACAAACAAGAACCCAACTTATTTTGTATTAATACAAAGAAATAAATGTGCACCAGGCAAGTTTGATGATGACTTGTGACTCTGTCAGCAACACAGGTCTTTCAGGATGGTATCCAGTGCAGTTCCCCTGGAGTCCACTCTAGTGGTTAAATTTCATGGAAATATAAGTGGCTGTTTGGTTATAATCACTCTAGGCTATAATAGTGTCAGATTTTTCTTTGCATTTTTCTACTATTGAAAACCATGTAATGTGACAGGCTTCCCAGGTGACATGAGTGGTAAAGAACGTGCCTACCAATGCAGGAGACGCAAGAGAGGGAGATTCAATCCCTGGGTCAGGAAGATTCCCGGGAGGAGGGCATGGCAACCCACTCCAGGATTCCTGCCTGGGGTATCCCATGTACAGAGGTGCCTCGGGGGCTACAGTCCTCAGGGTCACAAAGAGTTGGACCCTTCTGAAGTGACTTAGCATGCACACATGAAAGATAAGACTGAATAGCAAACATCTACCTAAAATCGTAGAGTAAGAAGGCAGTCTTTATTTCTCACATCTGGAATATACATGATATGTAATTATATATATATATATATATATAAAATCATCTTCTATAAAAGAAAACATTAATATATTGATGCTACAGTGGTGGGATGGGGAATAAACTGACAATTTTGACAGATGAACCATGTGTTTTATTTGCTGGGTTCTCAACAGAGCAGATATCTGAAAAACGTTAAGAAAGCCTTTCTTCTGCTTGTCGCTGGAGTTCATGAGCCATAATAAGCACCCTTGGGGATTTCTGAGTAGCCTGTGATATTCTGGCAATACTTCTGGAGCAGGCCCCAGCGAACTGGACACATTCCCAGTCTGTGATCACTGAAGAAGAGGCCCTTTTCTTGTATCAGATTTCTGAAACTTGCTTTGAGTTTGTTTTTAAGGATTGGAAGCAGTCTTCAAGCTCTTGGATCAGTAGAGCTAACAAAAGCAGGACTCTTCGTGGATGATAGCTGGGTTCTTCCCTTGGAGACCAGCTTTTGGAACTCCAGCCAGAGGTCAGGGGCTCTTTGCTCACACGTCTCTCCAAGCCAGATGATGGTAATCCGACAGACCACAACATGAACTCTGTAGTGAGTCCTACTAAGCCCTCGAGAGCTCACTGCCAGAATGGATTCCAGCCTGGCCTGCATGGTTCCAACTCTTTGGTTCTTTTCCGTCCGCTTGGGTTACCTGTCTAAAGAGCCACTCTGTTCCAAACGCTGAAGCCCTGCTCCCAGCCCCAGGACCCTTGCTGTAAGACAAGGCTGATCTAGTGTTGTGGTTGAGAGTGTGACTTTCACCATTTAGGTTCAAATTTCAGTTTGGCTACTCACTCACTTGGCAAATCACATTTCTGTCATTCAGTCCTGCATCAGGAAATGGAGAGATAATACTATCTACTTTGTAAGATGCTAGAAGGTTAAATGACTAATACGTGCTAAGTATTGGGTTGGCCAAAAATTTTGACTGGGTTTTTCCATAAGATATTATGGAAAACCTGAACAAAATTTTTGGGTAGTCCAATACTTAGACCACGGCTTGGCATGCAGTAGGTTCTTAATAAATTCTAGCTGTTCTCATCATTGTATCGTCCACTTTCTCTCTTTCATGGCCATATATTGAAGCAGAGGTGATGGGAAGACTGCTTTTCACACACAGAGTGTACGCCATGAGGCAGTGTACACTTCTTACCTTCTCGGGTTGTTCAAGCACCTGCAGGATGAGCTGGATGGGGCTGGTCCTGACATGAATCTGATCCACAATGAGGCTTCTTCAGTGGCTGAGCCACAGTCTCCGCCTGGGAGTACAGCACTGGTTAGGTGCACTTGGACTTCTGGCTGCTGTTTCTGTAGATTCCATGTGCAGCAGGAGTGTGGGAATACATAAAACTCAACTACGCTTTTTAGGATATTTTTGTAGATTATCATTCTTGAAAAAAAAAAAAACCCATCAGTTATGTCCATTGACAGATGAATGGATAAAGAAGCTGTAGTATATATATATATAATAAAATATTACTCAAACAAATGTATTTGAGTCAGTTCTAATGGCACTCATCTCACATGCTGGGAAAGTAGTGCTCAAAATTCTCCAAGCCAGCCTTCAACAGTATGTGAACTGTGAACTTCCAGATGTTCAAGCTGGATTTAGAAAAGGCAGAGGAACCAGAGATCAAATTGCCAACATCTGTTGGATCATCAAAAAAGTAGGAGAGTTCCAGAAAAACATTTACTTCTGCTTTATTGACTATGCCAAAGCCTTTGACTGTGTGGACCACAGCAAACTCTGGAAAATTCTTCAAAAGATGGGAATACCAGACAACCTGCCTCTTGAGAAATTTGTATGCAGGACACGACTGAGCGACTTCATTTTGACTCTTCACTTTCATGCATTGGAGAAGGAATAGCAACCCACTCCAGTATTCTTGCCTAGAGAATCCCAGGTATGGGGGAGCCCGGTAGGCTGCTGTCTATGGGGTCGCACAGAGTCGGACATGACTAAAGTGACTTAGCAGCAGCAGCAGCAGGAAATCTTTTGGAGAAGGCAATGGCACCCCACTCCAGTTCTCTTGCATGGAGAATCCCATGGACGGAGGAGCCTGGTAGGCTGTGGTCCATGGGGTCGCTAAAAGTCGGACACTGAGCAACTTCACTTTCACTTTTCACTTTCATGCATTGGAGAAGAAAGTGGCAACCCACTCCAGTATTCTTGCCTGGAGAATCCCAGGGACAGGGAAGCCTNGAATCCCATGGACGGAGGAGCCTGGTAGGCTGTGGTCCATGGGGTCGCTAAAAGTCGGACACTGAGCAACTTCACTTTCACTTTTCACTTTCATGCATTGGAGAAGAAAGTGGCAACCCACTCCAGTATTCTTGCCTGGAGAATCCCAGGGACAGGGAAGCCTGTTGGGCTGCTGTCTGTGCGGTCGCACAGAGTCGGACACGACTGACGCGAGTTAGCAGCAGCAGCAGCAGCAGGAAGCAACAGTTACAACTGGAGATGGAACAACAGATTGGTTCCAAATAGGGAAGGGAGTACATCAAGGCTGTGTATTATCACCCTGCTTATTTGACTTATATGCAGAGTACATCATGAGAAATTCTGGGCTGGATGAAGCACAAGCCAGCATCAAAATTGTCAGGAGAAATATCAATAACCTCAGATACACAGATGACACCACCCTTATGGCAGAAAGTGAAAAGGAACTAAAAAGCCTCTTGATAAAAGTGAAAGAGAAGAGTGAAAAAGTTGGCTTAAAACTCAACATTCAGAAAACGAAGATCATGGCTTCTGGTCCCATCACTTCATGGCAGATAGATGGGGGAACAATGGAAACTATGACAGATTATATTTTTGGTCCAAAATCACTACAGATGGTGACTGCAACCATGATATTAAAAGACGCTTGCTCCTTGGAAGAAAAGTTATGACCAACCTAGACAGCATATTAAAAAGCAGAGACATTACTTTGCCAACAAAGTTCTGTCTAGTCAAAGCGATGGTTTTTCCAGTAGTCATGTATGGATGTCAGAGTTGGGCTATAAAGAAAGCTGAGTGTCGAATTGATGCTTTTGAACTGTGGTGTTGGAGGAGACTCTTGAGAGTCCCTTGGACTGCAAGGAGATCCAACCAGTCCATCCTAAAGGAAATCAATCCTGAATATTCATTGGAAGGACTGATGCTGAAGCTGAAACTCCAATACTTCAGCTACCTGATGTGAAGAACTGACTCATTTGAAATGACTCTGATGCTAGGAAAGATTGAAGGCAGGAGGAGAAGGGGATCACAGAGGATGAGATGGTTGAATGGCATCACCGACTCAATGGACATGAGTTTGAGTAAATTCCAGGAGCTGGTGATGGACAGGGAGGCCTGGTGTGCTGCAGTCCATGGGGTCACAAGGAGTTGGACACGACTGAGCAACTGAACTGAATGGTAAATGAACTGAGGTAAATGAACCTGGAGCCCATTATACAGAGTGAAGTTTAAGTCAGAAAGAGAAAAAGAAACATTGTATATTAATGCATATATATGGAATCTAGCCCTGAAGGAGAGCACGGCAACCCACTCCAGTATTCTTGGCTGGAGAACCCCATGGACTGAGGAGCCTGGTGGGCTACATTTCACGAGATTGCAAAGAGTCGGACACAACTGAGCAACTAACACATATATACACATACGAAATCTAGAAAGATGGTACTGATGAACCTATTTGCAGGGCAGCAATGGAGATGCAGGGGTAGAGAACAGACTTCTGGACTAGGGCTGGGGAGAGGAAGGAGAGGCTGAGAGCAATGAAGACAGCGGCATGGAAGCATACAGTGCTGTATATGAAATAGACGGCCAACGGGCATTTGCTGTATGACTCATGGAACTCAAACCAGGGACCTGTAACAACCCAGAGGGGTGGGAAAGGGGGGGAAGTGGGAGGGAGGTTCAAGGGGGAGGACATATGTACGCCTATGGCTAATGTATGCCGACGTATGACAGGTATCGAACCAGTATTGTAAAGCCATCATCAATCAATTAAAAATAAATAAATATTTAAAAGAAGATAAAATCAAAACCAGCTCCCAAGAACAAACCCAGTTTTTCCTGTTTAAAATAAGATTTAAAAAACCCAAACAACAAAAAATCATCAGTGGTTAAAAAATATCTCTTTCNCGAACCAGTATTGTAAAGCCATCATCAATCAATTAAAAATAAATAAATATTTAAAAGAAGATAAAATCAAAACCAGCTCCCAAGAACAAACCCAGTTTTTCCTGTTTAAAATAAGATTTAAAAAACCCAAACAACAAAAAATCATCAGTGGTTAAAAAATATCTCTTTCGGCAAAAGAGACACAGATGTATAGAACAGGCTTTTGGACTCTGTGGGAGAGGGAGAGGGTGGGATGATTTGGGAGAATGGCATTGAAACATGTATACTATCAAGTAAGAAACGAATCACCAGTCTAGGTTCAATACAGGATACAGGATGCTTGGGGCTGGTGCACTGGGATGACCCAGAGAGATGATATGGGGAGAGAGGTGGGAGGGGGTTCAGGATTGGGAACTCATGTACACCCATGGCAGATTCATGTCAGTGTATGACAAAACCAATACAGTATTGTAAAGTAAAATAAAAATAAATTAATTAATTTTAAAAAATGAAAAAAAAATCTCTGATGTTCATTTGGGCATAGGATCTTTAAAAAAAGGATCTCTTTGTGTGCCCTTCTTGGAGTACAGCCATGCAGAAGCATGGTTTATCTCTTTTTAAACCTGTATTTTTGAAAATGTTTGGTCAGTAACTCTCATGTGTTTTGACTCCCTGTTCCAGGAGCCAAAACATTATTGCAGTTTCAAGGTGAATATAATGTGTGAATGTGTTCAGCTTTTGAATATCTACCATCAAAATGCTGGTGGGGATGTTTCTCTTGCTTCAGGGTGCTATAGCTCTTCTGCCTGGCTGCAGCCAGGATAAAAAATGATAAAAACCAGACTCTGCATTCAAAATGAAACATAAAAAAAAAAAATTCCCTTACTGTAGGGCTTTTCTCTGGTTCCTAGAGGTCTTGCTGCTCTGAATTTACTGGAAGCCCTTGGAGAATCCTATTTTTATCTTTCTTTGCATTTCCATTGGGCCGAGCACATACAAAGTGCCCGGTAAGAACCTCTGTGCTTGTGGAATGCATGAATATAAGCAGTAATCGTTTGATACCTTTCCCTGCTTGAGCAGCTATGACACAGCTTGTCTCTGCTCTGCTCTTCGTTCTCATATCTAACTTCAGGCTTGGGCTTCCCACGTGGCTCAGTGAACCCACCTGCCAATTTAGGAGACACAGGTTCGATCCCTGTGTCAGCAAGATCCCGAGGAGAATGACATGGCAACCCACTCCAGTATTCTTGCCTGGGAAGTCCCATGGACAGAGGAGCTTGCTGGGCTACATTTCACGAGGTTGCAAAATAGTTGGACACAACTGTGTGACTGAGAACACACACACAAATGCAAGTTCAGCTCTTGGCTGGCTGGATGTTCACAACTGTATAACCCATCTTTTGGTTTCACAGAGAGTAAAACAGAACAACAGCAACAACACACACACTCCCCCCCCTCCCCCCCAAAAAACACTGGGAACTAACTTGTGTGTATGTGTGTGTTAGTCGCTCAGTCATGTCTGACTCTTTGAGACCCCGTGGACTGTAACCCACCAGGCTCCACTGTCCATAGAATTCTCCAGGCAAGAGTACTGGAGTGGGTTGACATTCCCTTCTCCAGGGTATCTTCCCGACCCAGGGATCAGACCTGGGTCTCTTTCATTGTAGGCAAATTCTTCATCATCTGAGCGTAAGGTTTCTAAGTTGTCATTATGACAACAAAGTCCAGTAAAAACAACCAGACGTGTATTAGGGTGAGTAGTCCCTCCTCCAACTCTCCAAAAGACATCCATGTCCTTGTCCTTAGAGCTTGTGAATATATTACTCTTACATGATGAAAGGAACTTTGCAGGTATGATTAAGAATTGAGATAGGGACTTCCCTGGTGGTCGAGTTGTTTAGGAATTCACCCACTAGAAGAGGGGACACGGGTTTAACCCTTGGTCTTGGAAGATCCCACATGCCTCGGGGCAAATAAGCCCCTGCCCACAACTGCTAAAGCCCACTCACCTAAGGCCTGTGCCTCTAGACATAAAAAGCGACTACAATGAGAAGCCCGCCCACCGCTATGAAGACCAGCCCCCACTCGCTGCAACTAGAGGGGAAAAAGGCTGCACACAGCAACGAAGAGCCAGCACAGCCCAAAACAGTAAAAGAAAGTAAAAATTCCAAAGAAAAAGAATCTTGAGGTGGGAAGATTATCCGGATTATTCAGGTGGGACCGATGTAATCCCAAGACTCCTTATAAAAGAGGGCAGGCGGGTGAATGTCGAGCTGTTGACTTTGAACATGGAGGCAGGGGCCCTGAACCAAGGCATGCAGGCAGTCTGTCTCAGACAGGAAGGACAAGGGAACAAGTTCTCTTCAGAGCCTCCAGTGGGAACCCAGTTCTGCCTATCCACTTTTGGATTTCTGAACTCCAGGGGTGTAAAAAATAAATCTGACACACTTACTCCCGTGGCTGATTCATGTCAATGTATGGCAAAAACCACTACAATATTGTAAAGTAATTAGCCTCCAATTAAAATAAGTTAATTCAAAAAAAGAGTTAATCTGTGTTTTTCTAAGCTATTCTGGTTTTGGTGATTTGTTACAGCAACAGTAAAAAACGAACACAAGTGTATATACATTCTATTGGGTTTCCTGGTGGCTCAGTTGGTAAAGAATATCCACCTGCTATGCAGGAGAGTGTCTGCAGTGCAGAAGACCCAGGTTCTATCCCTTGAAGGAGGAAATGGCAACCCACTTCAATATTCTTGCCTGGGAAAGCCCATGGACAGAAGAACCTGGTAGGCTCCTTGGGTCTCAAAGAGTCAAACATGACTTAGCTACTAAAACCACCATAGTTTCATCACTTCATAAAAGTTAATACTTTTCTAATGGCAAAAATTTAGGGAAGATTGGATCCCAAAAGCACAACAACAACTTTCCATGATATACAGACAGGGACATGTATATACATGTGTTTGCAAGGACAGGATTCTTTCGTTTTGAAGACAACAGGAAAAACCTAGTGTGGCTGGGTAAAGCCCAGAGCCTTGCCCTTTTGTTACCAAATGAATAATAAGCAAAATGAAGAGCCAGACAACCTTCTACAGAATGAGAATCCCTTGAGTAAAGCCACCCCTGGCCTCCCAGCCCAAGAGGGCAAACCTGGCCTCCTCTCCACACTCTTCACTGGCTTCCAGTGAAGCCTGCTCAGTTCACTGGCTGGAGCATCTGACTTGATTTGTCAAAGTGAAATTGATCTAGATAAGTCCAGTAAGTTTAAGTCTAAGTGAAATCTATTAAGCATGTATAGATTTTATTCCAGTACCTTTTAGAGTCCACAAAAGATAGTGTTAAGTCTGTCCAGCTCTTGCAATCCCATGAACTGTAGCCTGCCAGGTTCCTATGTCCATGGGATTCTCCAGGCAAGAATATTAGAGTGGGTTGCCATTTCCTTCTCCGTTAGAGTCCACAAGCAAGAAGTAAATGCCTAGACTAGCTTTGTAGGAGCCCACAACTTTCAGCATCTTTTTGAATTCTTTCTTTAAAGATCTGTATTTCTCCCTTCATTAATCTTTTTAAAAAGGGAATTAGTAACAGGGCCTGACTTCTTTGCTATATTCATTGTGCAATAGCTCCATTCCTAACTGTGTCCTCAAATTGTAAGGCAGTAGGAGTCTGATCAACTTAATGAGCCCAATTATCCCTGGTAGTTCTGCTTGGAGAAGAGAGAGGGAGGCTATTTTTCAGAGTGAGAATGAGGGAAGGCTCATTCTTGTGGCCAGAAATAACCTCCTCTCACCCCAGGGTTGCCGGAGGCAGCTCTATACTGAAGTCCTCAGGATGGTAGTAAGGACAGGAGCCGTGATCTGAACTGCAAAGTCACGCAGACAGCATTGTGATCTTAAGCTTTGAACCCAGACAGACCTGGGTTCAAATCCTGACTCTTTAGCAGCTGTATGTTATGGGATAAATCGCTTCACCCTTCTAAGTATTCATTGATTTGGGGTTACATTAAATGGTACCTGCCTCATTGTGCGAGTTAAACGGTTAATGAATGAAATGCACTTCACGTAGAGCTTGATCGCAATACTTAATAATTATTCAATAGAAGTTGCTGTGATATATTCTAGGTATCATTTACAGGAAATTTTAGAGTTTGTTGAATGATTAATATCCTCTGCTGAAATATCTTCCCTCTTTTGATTCCATTAGGAGGAAGTTTTAATGCAAAAGATTTCCCTCCTAATGGATGCTCTCTGATAAATGGAGTCTCTCTGGAATTGAACCTTAGATAAAAAAGGATGATGGACGCTTCGCTGATTGTTGAACCTTTGCCTTAAAATCCATGGGCTCTTTCTCTGGAAATTCCCTTTCTGCCTGTGAAACCTCCACATATCAAAATATATTTCCTTCTACATTCTTTCCTGTTTCTCCTCCTATCCTTCTGACCCCTTTAGGGGACAGGAGCCTCGTTATCTCTTTTCTCAAGCTCACTTGGGGGGCTTTTGTCTTTGCCAAGCTTGATGCTTGGACCATCTATAGCTTTGGAAAATGAAGGACACGTCCACAATGAAGTCATTGATTCCTCCCCGATCTCACGATTTTTCTGCATCAGTTGATAGGGTCATGTGGTTTTTATCCTTCATTTTGTTATTGTGGTGCAATATATATTTTTTTCTTGTTTTAGTGGAGGATCATTGCTTTACCATATTGTGTTGGTCTCTGCCATACACCAGCATGAATCAGTCACAAGGTTACATATATCCCCTCCCTCCTGACCCCCCTCCCATCTCCCACCCCATCCTGCCCCTCTAGGTGGTCACAGAGCACTGGACTGAGCTCCGTGTCACGTAGCACGTTTGCACCTGCTAGCTGTTTTACACATGATGGTGTATGTGTTTCAATGCTACTCTCTCAATTTGTCCCACGCTCTCTTTATTCTGCTGTGTCCACAAATCTGTCCTCTATGTCTGTGCTCCACTGCTGCCCCACAAATAGTTTCATCAATGCCCTCTTTCTAGATTTCGTATGCATGTGCTAATATACAGTGTTTATTACCCTCTTTCTGACTTACTTCACCTTGTATAATAAACTCTAGGTTCTCCTTCCTCATTAGGAGTGATTCAGATGTGTTGTGTATGTTGAAGCATCCCTGAATTCCAAGAATAAGTTATATCAAGATGTAAGTCTTTGGATAGGCTGTTGAATTCTGTTTACTAGAATTTTTTTGGTAAGGATTTTTTTTTGCATCAGGAATATTGATTTGTTGTTTTCTTATAGTGTCTTTGCCTGGTTCTGATAGCAGGGTATCCTGGCCTCCTAGACTGAGCTTGGAGGGGCTCCTTCTTCTTTAATTTATGGGAAGACTTTGAGCAGGATTGGTGTTAATTCTTTGAATGTGTGTTACTATTCTAGTGAAACAGTGAAACCATCTGGTCCTGGCATTTCTTATTTTGACGACTGATTCAGTCTTTTACCAGCTATTGGTTTGTTAAGATTTTCTATTTCTTCATGATTCAGTCTTGACAGGTTATGTGTTTCTAGAAATTTAAACATTTCTTCTAGGTTATCCAATCTGTTGCATAAAATTTTTCACAGTAATCTCTTATAATCCTTTTTATTTCAATGGCATTAGCTGTAAGGTTCTCGCTATGATTTTTAATTTTAGCTGAGTCTTTTCTCTTTTTCTAAAATAGTTAATCCAACTAAGGATTTGTCTTTTTTTGTTGATTAAAAAAAACTCAGTTTCTATGGCTTTATTTTTGTTGTTCTACTGTTTTTTTCTATTACCTATTTCATTATCTCTGCTCTGTGCTATGCTGTGGGCTAAGTCATTTCAGTGGTGTCCAGCTCTTTGTGACCCCATGCACTGCAGCCCACCAGGCTCCTCTGTCCATGGGATTCTCCAGTCAACAATATTGGAGTGCGTTGCCAATGCTCTCCTCCAGGGAATTTTCCTGACCCAGGGATCGAACTGGAGTCTCATACATCTCCTGCTCTGACAGGCGGGTTCTTTACCACTAGCGCCACCTGGAATGTCTCTGCTCTAATTTTTAATATTTCCTTTCTTCTGCTCACTTTAGATTTAGTTAGTTCTTTTTCTAACTAAAAAAGTTAGTCTCATAAAGCCATGCATTGGTCACACTGGCCTCAGTGGTCATTTACTGTGGCCTCTTACATTGCAGGTTGAAAAACAGAAAATTCTGCCTATTCCAAAGGAGTGATTCCGAAAGGAACAGGGGATCTCCAGGGAAGATCCCCCAGAGAAGGAAATGGCAACCCACTCCAGTATCTTTGCCTGGAAAATCTCATGGACAGAGGAGCCTGGTGGACTGCAGTCCATGGGGTCACCAAGAGTCAGGTACGACTGAGAGACTAACACACACACAGTTCTTTTTCTAGTTTGTTGAGGTATAAAATTAGTTTGTTAATTTAAGATAGATTTTTCTCCTTTTTTAATGTGTGCATTTATAGCTATAAAATTCCCTCTTCACACTGCTTTTGCTGCATTTCACAGGTTCGTTTTCATCTGGGGCTTCCCACATGGCTCAGTGATAAAGAATCTGTCTGGTGATGCAGGAAACATAATGAGACGGGAGTTTGACCCCTGGGTCGGGAAGATCCCCTGGAGGAGGAGCTGGACAGAGGAGCCTGGTGGGCTACAGTCCATAAGGTGTCACAAGAGTAGAACACAATTGAGATGTAAAAGCACAATTTTCATTTGTCTTAAAGTGTTTTCTAATTTTCCTTATGACTTCTTAATATCCGTTGGTTGTTTGTGTTATTCAGTTCCTCCTATTGTGAATTTTTCAGCTTTCCTTCTGCTATTTATTTCCAGCTTTATTCCATTGTGACTGGAAAACACACTTTGTCATAATTTCAATCTTTTAAAAAATTTGTGGAGACTTATTTTGTGGCTGTAATTATTTTTAAATAAAGGCAACTGAATTACTTTTAGGTGCTATGTATGAAAATTCAAGTTAAAGTTAAGTGATATTTCACAGAAACAGTTTTTTTTTTTTTTTCTTTGCATCTCTAAATGGTGCATCTGGTATTATGTAAGCATGAATCACAAACACAAATCCCAAGTTAAGTCATCTATTTTACAACTTTTTACTCAATGAGATCATGTATAGGGCCCATACTCATAGTCTCATAAAGCCATGCAGTGGTCACATTGGCCTCAGTGGTCATTTACCGTGGCCTCTTACAGTGCAGGTGAAAAAACAGAGTTCTGCCTATTCCAAAGGAGTGATTCCCTAAGGAACGTATTTGATCATAGGCTATAGGTCGTGTTACCCCACATTGGTGATGTTTTTGAGGCCATCCAGTAATGTTCTCACTTGTGATACACCACGCTAAGTCTTTCTGAAGGTACCATTGGATATTTAGAACGTTTACATAGCCAAGAATTCAGAACTTAAGCACACCGATTTTTTTAGAGCAATTTTAGGTTTACAGAAAAATTGATCAGAAAGTACAGAGAGTTCCCATAACCCCCTGCCGCTCCCCCAGCCCCCTGCCCCCTCCAACTATCAACATTCCCCTTCAGAGCATTACATTTGTTAGAATCAA
>SJYA01001766.1:220445-242307 GCA_006410615.1 Neotragus moschatus | reverse complement strand
TTAGAATCAATGGACCTATATTGACATATGGCTTGTTTTTTTGCTTTTGCGTGCTCAGTCGTGTCATACTCTTCGTAATGCCGTGAACTATAGCCCACCAGGTCCCTCTGTGGAATTTTCCAGGCAGGAATTCTAGAGTGGGTGGCCATTTCCTACTCCAGAGGAGCTTGCCGTTGCCAACCCAGGGGTCAAAACTGGGTCTGTGGCACCTCCTGCACTGGCAGGCAGAGCCTTACCACTCATGATGAGGTCATCATCACTGAAATCATACGGTTCATATTAGAATTAACTCTGTACATTCTATTCCTTTCTAAAAAATTGTAGTAAAAAATATATGACATAAAACTTCACCATCTTAATCATTTTAAGCATACAGTTCAGTAGTATTTAGTATATTCACATTGCTATGATATAGATATTCAGAACTTTGTTAGTTTCTGGATCTAGCAGAACAGAAACTCTATACTCATTAAACAACTCTCCTTTGTCCCCTTTCCCTAGCCCCGGTACTTTAAATATCTCATATAAATGGAATCATCTAGCATTTGTCCTTTTATGACTGGTTTATTTCACTGAACACAGCATCCTCAAGGTTTCACGTTGTAGCACATGTCAGGATTTCCTTCTTTTTTAAGGCTGAATATTATTCCATTATCTGTTTATACCACCTTTTGTTTGTATAATTGCCAATCGACAGACATTTGAATTGCTTTCATACCTTGGCTATTGTGAACAGCACTGTTACAGAAGTGGGTGTGTAAATATCTCTTTTGAGATCTTGCTTTCAATTCTTTTGGATATTTACCTAGAAATGGAATTGCTAGATTATATGGTAGTTTCATTTGCTTTGAGGCTCTCTTTAATGTTTCCCATAGCACTTTTACCATTTTACAATCTTCTCAATAGTGCACAAAGGTTCTAATTTCTCTATATCCTTCCTTTCACTTGTTATTTTCTGTTCTTAGTCTTTTTATTTACAGTAGGCACCCTGATAGCTGTAAAGTCTAAAATTCAGATCTTTTGATTCTATCACAAGCTTCTTTCTTGTGACTGAACTTGCATGTATTTTGATAGTCCATTGTGTTCAGGTTAACTGCCAACTTCCTATTTAGGGTTGGAACAAAAATTCCACAAAATATTGGGAAAAACACATAGGCTACCTAAACAAGAGAAAGATATTTGGGACATATTATCCGTCAGCGTATTATCCTGAAAAGCCAAAATGAAACTGGGTTTGCATGAAAAAGAATATTCAATGCAAAATGTAAAATTTAGGAATTGTTGATGTTTCATTTCAGATTATTATTAAAATGAGGAATGAATTAACTTTATAGAAAATTCTGCATAATGCAAAGTTTCAGAGCCACACCTATTTCAAACAATAAAATAGAATAGAAAGAATAATTCTTTTATACATAGAATTGTATCTTATTATAGCATAGAGGGAATTAGAAAAGATACAAAATAAAATCAAGGAAATGATTTTAAATAAGAAGTCTATGGTAACTAAGATTTATTGAGGACTTATCAGATCCCAGGCTACATAGAGTTTATATGCATTTTGTGATTAACAAAATCTCTATGAGGTGTTGGCGTTGGGGACCCCTAGCCAACCACTAGCATTGGTGCTAGTGGTAAAGAACCTGCCTGCCAATGCAGAAGACATAAGGGACGTGAGTTCAATCCCTGGATTGGGAAGATGCCCTGGAGGAGGGCATGGCAACCCACTCCAGTATTCTTGCCTGGAGAATTCATGGTCAGAGGAGCCTGCTGGGATACAGTCCATAGGGTCATGAAGAGTCAGATGTGACTTAGCACACATGCTATGAGACGGGAACAGATACATTTTCTATATTACAAATGAGTCTCAGAAAAGTTAAGCAAGTCTTCTGGGATTCAGAAGCACTGAAGGGGTGGACCAGCATCCAGATTCAGGTAGTCCAATGCCTCTGAGGCACCATGCCTAACCACAGCTAGATGTCAGATTTCTGTGAAGAAATATGAAACGTGAGTGTTCCTTCATCAGGGGTGAAGATTAAAGGATGACTGGAAAATAACTGTCTATAAAGACATGAAGAGTAATGATTTTCTTTTCTTAAGAGGACAGATTATATTGAAGTGGGAGGAACTCATATTTAAACTTTTTATTTTTGGATAAGTGTTCTATGTGTAAGCAGTCCAAGACTTGGGATTTTCCTTAACACTCTCGCCTCTATAACCCACCACAGAGATGTTAGGTCTTCTCCTAATCCTCTGTACTGAAGCTGAGCCCTGCACACGGACATGCAAACATGCACGCGTATCTCAGAGGAAATAGTGCTGTGTAACGGAGAAAGCCTGAAATACTTTCCAAATTCCTCCCTTCCTGAGCAGAACTCAGTGGTTTAAAATTATTACTTATTTTTTCAAGAGACTGGAGGGTAGTGTAGCACCCATGAAGCCAGACCGCCTGGGTTTGACTCCAAATCTTCAATGCCCAGCTGTACAACCTTGGCAAGCCCTGTACCTCTATATGCCTTAGAGTCCTCATCTGTGAAACAAGCATAATTAATTGCAGTGTACTTCATACAGTAGTTGGAGAATTAAATAAGTCAATATATATAAAGCTTATAGCACAGGAATATAATTAGTGCTATTTCAATTTGCCTAGTGACTCAGAAGGCAGGACTGAAAGCCGCAGAGAATTATTTCCAGGCATCCAACTCTAATGGAGTTTGTCTGGCTGCATATTAATACTGCTTTGGACTGGTGACTTCTCTCTACCTGGTCCCCTCTCTTTTTTTGAATAGGAATGTCTCTGCTATCCTGTGTCTGTCCTATCTTTGTATGCTAGATAGCAGATAATTTGTTTCTTGAGTTTCATAGGTGCACCAATGGAGAAAAACTGTGCCCCCAAAACTGTACTTAGTGGAATATACCCAGAGCCTAATTTAGATGATTTAGATGAGATTTGGGACTTCTGGACTGATGAGATTTAGGTGGAATTTTGTGCAACAGTGGGATGAAACTTCTGGAGATCTTGGATGGGGTGAAGGTATTCTGTGTATGATATAGGTATGAATCCTGGGTGCCAGGAGTGGACTAAAATAGATAGAATTTTGGCCCTCTGGGATCTCTGACCCTGGTATTAGTATTGTGTTATGTTGTTATGTGGCAAAAGGGACTTTGCAGATGTTACCAATCAGTTGTTAAGGTCACTAATCAGCTGACCTTAAAGTAGGGCAATAATCCTGGATTACCAGGTGGACCAATGTAATCACATGAACCCTTGAAAGCAGAAGAGAAAGTCAGAGAGATTCAAAGTGTAAGAAGGGCTCAACCCACCATTACTGGCTTGAAGATAGAGAGGGCCACATGGGAACCATGAGTAAGAAAGAAACTGCCCAAAAGCCAAATGAATTGGAAGTTGCTTCTCTAGGTAAGAGAGCCCAAGCCAAGACTTTGACCTTGGGAGGCCCTAAGCAGAGTACCTAGCCAAGCCAACTGGACTTCTGCCCTGCAAAACTGTGTCATAGTGAATGAATGCTGTTTTAACCTGCTAGTTCATGGTAGTTTTCATGGTAGCAATAGAAAACCAATACACCAGATATGAATTAATTGTGTTGATATATAGCAGAAACCAATGCAATATTCTAAAGCAATTTTCCTTCAATTAAAAATAAATAATTTTTTTTAAAAAAGCAGTAGAACATGTTCTTCATATGAAATATTTGGATCACTGCAGATCTCCACTGTACATTCCTCCTGGCAGCCCCTAAAGGCACATGCACACAGATTCAGAAGCAGACATCTCAACACTTATTACGATTCACTTGTGTGATGTTTCATGCCTCCAGCATTCCCAGTGGGTTCAAAGAAGGCAGGAACTATTTCTTCTTGTTTTTTTTTGCTCCCCTAGAGCAAAACCCAATGTTGGCACAAGGTAAGCACTTTTCAAGGACTTTTTTTTGATGTGAACCACTTTTAAGTCTTTATTATATTAGTTACAATACTGCTCCTGTTTTCTGTTTCGGTTTTTTGGCCAAGAGGTATGTGGGATCTTAGCTTCCTGACCAGGGACTGAACCTGCATCCTCTGCATTGGAAGGCAAAATCTTTAACTACTGGACCACCAGGGAAGTCCCAACAAGTATTTTTTTGATGGAAAGCTAAGTGTGTTTGACAACTAATGTCTCTAGAGAACGATACTGGATGTGGATGGAGGCAGAGCCAGGGGCAGGAGACACGGTAGGAGACAAATTGGAGAAAGAAACAATTTGCAAGGACAAAGGAATGTAGCATTTAATACTTGTATAATTATTGTTGGTTTAGAAAAATTTCCTTGATATATCTTTCCTACCCGCACAGCCAGCAGGATAAGTTTCGGGAAGTAGGCTGACCATTGCATAAGTGGCTTGTGAAATAGCACTTAGTAGCTCACATTCCCAACAAGTTGAATAAATATGTTTGTGTGTAGTTTACCCCCCAAGGATGCTTCTCCTGGCTCCCCCGCAGCTGGACCAGAATTGGTGTTTAGTAATCGCATGGCAACCGGCTCCCTCTGGGATTGGAATGCCCCATCCCTGATGCTCTCCCTGAGGAGACAGTCTGGAAAACAGACTGCGGTGCAGCCTGATAGAGTGCGGGCCCCTCAGACAGTGCAGGAAGCTTGGTGCAAACTCCCAGAACCTCGAGGTGGTTTCTGAGGCTCTGGCAGAAGGCTTGTAGCTAGTTGCACTCCCAAAGCAAGTCAGAGGCATGGGATTTGAAGACATCTTCTAGGAAAGCGAGTCCCAGGGGGCATAAAGAAACTGGGAGAAATCATTAAAAACAAACAAACAAACAAATTTTTATGAAGACTCACTCTGTCTTGAAAACCAATTAAATGCCAGCCCAGTCTCTATTCTCAGAGCAGTAGTTGCTATTCCGGTGAGTGTAATTGAAAGTAAAAATAATCACTGCCAGGCTATGAAAAACAGCCACCAGCTATTGTATTTTAAATGATGTAAAAAAGCAGGAGGTGAATGTGAAAACTGACCTTCTAAGGGATGGCAACGTGCTCCATCCCCTTTCACTAGCGGTTCCAAGCCGTCTGTGATTTCTTGTTAGTAAAATAGATCACCACGTGATCGGTGCACGCATTACTAGTGCTGAGAACAGTACCCTATTATCGAATGCATTTTATGACTTCAGCTCAGGTTATAAATTTGGATTGATCATTGTGCTGTTCAAGGTCTCAGCTTCTCACTC
This sequence comes from Neotragus moschatus, assembly GCA_006410615.1. Lineage (NCBI taxonomy): Eukaryota > Metazoa > Chordata > Mammalia > Artiodactyla > Bovidae > Neotragus > Neotragus moschatus. The sequence continues at coordinate 237,079 of SJYA01001766.1, read as the reverse complement.
TAAAAAAGCAGAACAAGCTGAATGGGAGATAAGAAGTGGAGGAAGTTGGAAGCGATTGCTTTTTAAACAAGCTTCTAGACTTACTTGATCCCTTGGTGATTTTGTCTACTCTTCACAACTCTGATCAGTGGATTTGGCAAGAAATATGTCCTCTGTACAACACAAATTGAGATCTTGTGAAGTTTGAGCTTTAAACGATCTTGAGGGTCCTCTTGAAGAAAATAAACATAAAAATATCCATTTTGGCAAATTTTACAAAAAGATATGATCATGTGAACATAGAACCCCATCCCAAGCCCCAAGAAGGGCCCTGTAGAGGTAAGTGGCTTCAAATCNTAGCTTCCTGACCAGGGACTGAACCTGCATCCTCTGCATTGGAAGGCAAAATCTTTAACTACTGGACCACCAGGGAAGTCCCAACAAGTATTTTTTTGATGGAAAGCTAAGTGTGTTTGACAACTAATGTCTCTAGAGAACGATACTGGATGTGGATGGAGGCAGAGCCAGGGGCAGGAGACACGGTAGGAGACAAATTGGAGAAAGAAACAATTTGCAAGGACAAAGGAATGTAGCATTTAATACTTGTATAATTATTGTTGGTTTAGAAAAATTTCCTTGATATATCTTTCCTACCCGCACAGCCAGCAGGATAAGTTTCGGGAAGTAGGCTGACCATTGCATAAGTGGCTTGTGAAATAGCACTTAGTAGCTCACATTCCCAACAAGTTGAATAAATATGTTTGTGTGTAGTTTACCCCCCAAGGATGCTTCTCCTGGCTCCCCCGCAGCTGGACCAGAATTGGTGTTTAGTAATCGCATGGCAACCGGCTCCCTCTGGGATTGGAATGCCCCATCCCTGATGCTCTCCCTGAGGAGACAGTCTGGAAAACAGACTGCGGTGCAGCCTGATAGAGTGCGGGCCCCTCAGACAGTGCAGGAAGCTTGGTGCAAACTCCCAGAACCTCGAGGTGGTTTCTGAGGCTCTGGCAGAAGGCTTGTAGCTAGTTGCACTCCCAAAGCAAGTCAGAGGCATGGGATTTGAAGACATCTTCTAGGAAAGCGAGTCCCAGGGGGCATAAAGAAACTGGGAGAAATCATTAAAAACAAACAAACAAACAAATTTTTATGAAGACTCACTCTGTCTTGAAAACCAATTAAATGCCAGCCCAGTCTCTATTCTCAGAGCAGTAGTTGCTATTCCGGTGAGTGTAATTGAAAGTAAAAATAATCACTGCCAGGCTATGAAAAACAGCCACCAGCTATTGTATTTTAAATGATGTAAAAAAGCAGGAGGTGAATGTGAAAACTGACCTTCTAAGGGATGGCAACGTGCTCCATCCCCTTTCACTAGCGGTTCCAAGCCGTCTGTGATTTCTTGTTAGTAAAATAGATCACCACGTGATCGGTGCACGCATTACTAGTGCTGAGAACAGTACCCTATTATCGAATGCATTTTATGACTTCAGCTCAGGTTATAAATTTGGATTGATCATTGTGCTGTTCAAGGTCTCAGCTTCTCACTCTAAAAAAGCAGAACAAGCTGAATGGGAGATAAGAAGTGGAGGAAGTTGGAAGCGATTGCTTTTTAAACAAGCTTCTAGACTTACTTGATCCCTTGGTGATTTTGTCTACTCTTCACAACTCTGATCAGTGGATTTGGCAAGAAATATGTCCTCTGTACAACACAAATTGAGATCTTGTGAAGTTTGAGCTTTAAACGATCTTGAGGGTCCTCTTGAAGAAAATAAACATAAAAATATCCATTTTGGCAAATTTTACAAAAAGATATGATCATGTGAACATAGAACCCCATCCCAAGCCCCAAGAAGGGCCCTGTAGAGGTAAGTGGCTTCAAATCTAAAGCTTCAGTTCATGAACTGTAGCCCACCAGGCTCCTCTGTCCATGGGATTCTCCAGGCAAGAATACCGGAGTGGGTTGCCATTTCCTTCTCCAGGGCATCTTTCCAAACCAAGGATTGAACCTGGGTCTCCTGCATTGCAAGCAGATTCTTTATCATTTAAGCCACCAGGGAAATCCACAAAGCTTCATTAATTCCTGATAAATCCACATATGCATCTATGAAAGGTTAGAGTCACATTGCTTCTCTGAAGGCAAGGGAAAGTAGCAGGAACCGCAGAATGTGGGGCTCCAAAGGGGCCTTTTAAGATTAATCCAGATATTTTACAGATGAATAGCTGGGGAAACAAAGGCTCAGGGAAGCTAAGCAATGCTGAGTGTTTGCACAGATAACCAGCATTTGAATCTGCTTCTCCTCATTTTTCAGACCAGCGTTTCTGTACTATTTCTCGGGATAACTTGTGAACGCAGAGAAAACAACAGGAGTAAAAGTGACGAGGTCTGTCTTATCCTTGCAAAGGCATGGAGACTGCCAACAAGGGACGTGTAACCAGGTGACCACATGACCCACCAGGGTCTCTGAGAGGGGATGCTGGGGGAGCCTACGGGATGTCATCACACCCCCTCCCTCGGTCCTGTTTGCAGAGGATGACAAGGTGTGACTGCATGCCTCTGTTTTTCTTGTTTTTCGTTTTTTTTATTCAAATACAAAAGGACATTCATATCCAAATAAACATTGTTCTCTTGTCACTTTACAAGTAGACTCTTATCCCAAATTGGTGACACTGCTGAAGCCAGTTTTAGAAAGTCCTTCTTAGACTAACCTTTTATCACTTCAGTGACCCAAGAAAGTTAGTAGCTCAGACATGTTTCTGTCTTCCTCTTTCTTCCCCACTCCTTCATCCCCTTCCTTTCTGTTTTCCTTCTGTCTGTATTTTTAACAAACCAAAATTATCGTCCATCTATCAGATTTTGTGCTGAATGATTTTTTTAATGTTCCTCCAAATCAAAACCATGATTAAAGGTTTAAGAAACATGGAAATATTAAAATAATTTGATACTGATTCTGAAGAGGACTCTAGTGTTTGCCTAAACCCTATGGGAGGAAATTAAATAACTAGTCATGGCTTTCCTGGCGGCTCAGATGGTAAAAGTGTCTGCTTACAATGTGGGAGATCTGGGTTCGAGCCCTGAGTGGGGAAGATCCCTGGAGAAGGAAATGGCAACCCCTCTCCAATACTCTTGTCTGGAAAATCCCATGGAGTGAAGAGCCTGATAGGTTACAGTCCAAGGGGTCATGAAGAGTCGGACACGACTGAGCGACTTCATTTCACTTCGCTTCGCTTCGTAGTTTAATGGCCAAAGTAGGGGGACTTGCTATCATCTTATTAAAATGCCCTCCTCAGATGAAGGGCTTCCCATGAGGCATTGGTGGTAAGAAATCCACCTAATAATGCAGGAGATGTGAGAGACTTGGGTTCGATACTTGGGTCAGGAAGATTCCCCTGGAGGATATGGCAACCCACTTCAGTGTTCTTGCCTGGAGAACTCCATGGACAGGGAATCCCACCTCCCCCAGAGGATCCTAGCAAGCTATAGTCCATGGGGTCACAGAGAGTCTGACATGACTGAGCAATAAGCACACAGATGAAGGAACAAAACTGTCCCTTGTGCCAGGTGTTGTGTGAGGCAGTTTTGTGTACATGATCACATTTACTCCCCCAACCTTAGGATGCTGGCATAATGGGCTCATGTCACAATTAGGTAAACTGAGGCAGTGCAGAGTTCAGCTTTCAATGTTAGAGCTGAGACTGGAACTAAATCTGCTGGCCTCCAGATCCATGCTCTTTTACCTGGTCACCACCCTTAACCCTATGCGACCATCCCCATACATGTCTGTGTTGAATTTATGGAGGCTCCATCAATACCTATGTGCTCCCAGCCTGGGTTACTAAGTGGGTGGGGGATTAGGGAAATGAGGTCATGAATTCAACCCCAGGAAGTACAGGCTATGAAACCTATGGAGAAAGAGAGAAACCCTTGGTGTTTTCTCCTGTGATGGAATTGTTGGAAGGCTGTTTATGTCTCTGACTGTTTCTCCCTCTCTTCTCCAGCTTCCTCTCAAGTTTGTTCTTTCCTCAACTGTCTAGGTCACTCGCATTCACACCAACCTCATCCTCAGAAGAATTTTGTGTCGATGCCCCTAGATGCTGCTTTTCATTCAACACTTGTTCATATCTCATTTCTACCTTCCTCTCTCCTACTGTTCTTAACTCATCAGAATAAACAACATAAGCAGTTTACCTGTAGCAACTGTATTCAGAGCCTTCCTTCAACAACTGAGTCCTTCCTCCTCCTACTCTGAAATGTAGTGATAATTGAGAAATTGAGAAAAAGATATTTGTGAATCAGCATACAATTATTCACATAAAGGAGTCCCCAGATATTAAATCAGTTTTTTTTTTTTTAAGACAGGCCATTGTGCTTTCTCTGCATATTTTTTTTTATTTTCACCCACATCATTTATCTTGAAATTACACACCTACTTCTGCAAGGTCTTTGGGAGGAAGGCATCTTCAGCTTCTGCCTAGGGTCACCAGGAGGGAGCACGTGGGCTATATCTCAAATAGACTTGGTTTTGAGGAAGCTGGGTCCATTTCTGATTGGCTCTAAGACACTGAGCAAATCATTTAACTTCTCTGATCTCAGTTTCTCTATCTGAAAAATGGGACCTTATAGTTTTCTTGAAGGGCTATGTTAAGTGCACAAAGTTTGAAATTACAACAAACTTTGATTTCTACTTGGCCTCTGACTAGTTGTGTGGTACTAAGTTGACTAGCCAACTCTTATTTCCCAGCAGGAAAATGGGAGATAATAATACTTACATAGTATTTTAGGATAATATAAGAGTATTTATATGATTACTAGGAGGATTCCACTAAGCACTATATTTCAAACTCCTGATCCAGGATATGATACAGAACAAGCACTTACTTAGCTAGTCTTCGGATGAATGAGATGAAATATGAAGTTCTTGGGAAAATGGCTATCCCATAGCTGAATTTCAGTAAATGGTCATTCCCTTTCTTTCTTCCAAGGCAAAAGCAGTAAATGAGATACCTAATGATTATCTTCCCCTTTGGCTTACTGTGCATACGATTAACTGTCTGCAGTTTCCTCCACTTTGCATCTGGTGAACACTTCCCACCCTTGTAAGGATGGGCTTGCCCTTAGGAAGAATAAAGAGCTGCTTGCCTCCTATAATTTCAGAGGTGCTGAAACTTTTATTTGTCTCAAACACCTGTCCTCCAGCAGTCTTCTTGGAGTTATAAAATTGCTCCTTTGGAAGTTTCCCTTTGGGTTACAACATTAGCTCCAGAAAGCTTTTGTTAAGATGCAGTTCTCTTCACTGGGTAGAATAATTGCTCCCTTTTCATTCACATATTAGCACAGATTGGTCAGGTCAAGGCTGCAGGATGAGAAGATGGGAACAGTAAATTGTAAGAAGGGAGAACTGTAACATCTTGAGACCCAGAGGAGCAATGATGGGCTTACGCAGCCTGGAGGAGCCCTAGTGGGCCCAGGATCGACTTTGTCTGTTTCCCCAGTTTGCTCTGGGACCTCCCCAGGTCAGCTTCTTCCCGGGGGCCGCTAAGTGCCCAGTGGGCAGTGAAGTCCTGCAGTGTGGACGCCACTCACCTGGCCCACGGTGGGAGCAGACGCGGTAGCACCACCAGCTTGTCTAATCAGGTGCGAAGTGGAGATCTGTGTGAAGTCAACCTGAGAAAGAACAAACAGTGTGATAGAAACAAGAGGGAACTCAGGATCAAGTGCTTAAGTAACAGATAACCCATCAAGATTGGAGTCTGAATGGAGTGACTGAAGAAACTGTGATAGCCCGTAAATCCCAAGTGGATGGAAAGTTGGAAAGTCTTGAGAATGGGTTGATAGCAAATAAACAAGAAAAGGGAATATGAATAGTTTTTGTTTTTATTTTTTAACTTAGACACAGCACTGGTAAAATAGCAAACTAAGCAAACAGCTTTTTTTTTTTTTTTGTATTTAAACAGTGGTAAATATTGCAGATCAGCCCTGGGATTTCTTTGGAAGGAATGATGCTAAAGCTGAAACTCCAGTACTTTGGCCACCTCATGTAAAGATTTGACTCACTGGAAAAGACTTTGATGCTGGGAGGGATTGGGGCCAGGAGGAGAAGGGGACGACAGAGGATGAGGTGGCTGGATGGCATCACTGACTCGATGGACATAAGTCTGGGTGAACTCCGGAAGTTGGTGATGGACAGGGAGGCCTGGCGTGCTGCGATTCATGGTGTTGCAAAGAGTTGGACATGACTGAGCGACTGAACTGAACTGAACTGAAAGATTACAGTGGCAAAAACAGCATTATGTTTGTGAGTGAGGTACCCACACTACAGTACTTCTTCTAAAGGCTTTTTACTCACTAGAGCTTAATTACTGTTATCTCAATCTTTCCAAAGTTGTTGTGTAGACAGGGATATGGTGAATGATTTGTAACACCCAGGTCACAAATGGGATAATGAAGGCATAGCTAGACTGTAACTTTATATTAAATGAACACATTCCTTGTATGTCTATAAGTCTGAAACCCAGTTTACTGTTCAGATGTGTAAATCCAGCATGCATATCGTTATGATTAACCTTCCACAGCAAAGACCTGGTGAGGCTGCAAAAAGTTCACTTTTTAGCTCTGCTTACAGCCTCTGGGAAGGCAAATTGTGATACATACAGAATACATACAGAATAACTGACATCTACAAAACAGAGAAGTTGGGGGTCTTTTAGGAGCTACACAACATAGAAAGTGATCTTTCCTTGCCAAAATCTAGGCGAGCCTTTAAAACTCTTTCTCCTAACACAATGAGACATTTTAAAAGCCATTATTCTATGGATTCTGTCTTTACAGCATTTGTATACATAATACTAACCAATAACAGAGTGACTAACCAATAACAGTGTGCCACACCGAGTGTTCTACATAGCTTATCTCACTATGTAATTGCAACCTATAAAGTAGCAAATGAAAACAGACATGGTTAGAACCAAGGAAAATAGTGTGGTTCAAACCAAGGAAGAAGCAAATAAAAATAGACATGGTTAGAATCAAGGAAATAAAGATTCTGTGCTTAAAAAAAAAAAATCAACTTTGAGTAATTGCAGAAAGGCTAGGAATTCTCTGAAATTTGTAGCTAAGTCCTTATATCATCTAATGATGCTCGTTGTGGTCTGTAGTCACAGATGGAGTACAACAGGAACCAGCAGATGACCTTAAAAATAGGTCAACAAAGAGCCAGAACCAGAACAGAGATCCAATTCTTGGCCACATCTTTTAATGGGGGAGATATTGCCAGTGAAGAAGAGAGTTGCAGCTTTATTAAATGAGTTTTCCAGTTGTGCGTTGTTTAATGTAAATTCATACTTAAGTTCATCTGATAAAAAGCTGTATTTAATTCATGATATAATTCTATGAATTGTACAAAAATTCATGGATTGTATGAAATCCCAATGTAAAAGAACTTTGAGAACTGCTAGTAGGGAATGCAGCTATGGATGAGGCTCCAGATTTGGGCTCAAGGTCATAGCTCATGTTCATGGACTCAGAAATATTTACAGCACATTGTGAGTGACTTAAACAGTATATAAAATGCCATGTGTGATAGGATTCAATTTTGTAGAACTAAAGGACAAAACCCTAACCCGTTATTTATTAGTACTGAAAAATGGAAAACAAATATCTTACTGTGAGGCACTAGTTAGATGCATTTAGGCAAAAAAATCTGCATGTGTTGCCACTAAAAATAAGGCTATAGGAAAATATTTCTCAACACTATGTTTATGGTTTTTTAAAAACAATAAAACATAATTGAAAATAGTTTAATACCACTTTTTATGAAAGGAAATTTATGCATAAGCAAAACGTTTATAAATATAGATGTTAATATGCTAAGATGTTTACTCTGGGTGGTGAAATTACAACTGATTTCTTTTCTTTTTTTTGCAAAATTTAATTAGACTTTATTTTTAGAACAGTTTTCAATTTGCAGAAAATTAAGATAGTATAGAGTTCCTTTATACCCCACATCCAGTTTCCTCGATTATTACCATCTTATATGAGTATACATGAGCTCTTATTACCTCTTACATTTAGTATGGTTAATGAACAAATATTTAAATTTTAACTCTAGTCCATATTTAGTTCGGGTTTCTTATTTTTCTATTCCAGGATCCTACCCAGGAGATTGCATTATATTTGGTCATGATGTCTTTTTGTTTTCCTATTGGCTGTGACAGTCTCTCAAGACATTTATAGTTTACATTGACTTTGGACAGTTTTGAGGAGTCCTGGCCGATATTTTGAAGAATGCTTCCTTGTTGGAGTTTCTCATAATTAGACTGGAATTATGGTTGTTAGGAGGAACAGTTGAATTTTATGCTCTTTTAATTTATTGATATATGTATCTTTCAAGTTTTCTGAAATGAGCATGTAATACTTTTGTACCAAAACAGTTAAAATAAATATTATATGCACATGAGTATATGTAGACTTCCCAAGCAGCTCAGAAGTAAAGAATCTGCCTGTCAACGCAGGAGATGCAAGAGACGTGAGGTGCGTTTGATCCCTGGGTCAGAAATAGCCCCAGAGGAGGAAATGGCCACCTACTCCAGTATTCTTGCCTGGGAAACCCCATGGGTAAAGGAGCATGGCAAACTACATTCCACTGGGTCGCAATGGTTCCAACATGACTTGGTGACTTGGAAGAGTGTATGTGTCCACTGTTGCCAGCGTCAGATTCAAAGATGGCTGCCCTAGTCACACTCAGTGAACTTGTGGTTGGCAGTTTCTCTTCAGTGTGTTTCAGCTTCTCTTTTCAGCACTCTCTCACTCACTCCATTTCAAAGCCTCAGACACTTGGTAAAGCTTTAAGGTTCTCTAATGGTGGGGTTCATGGGGTCGCAGAGTCGGACACGACTGAACTGAACTGAACTGAATGGTGGGATTGCAGGGCCCTGGTAGGGATGTTTGGAGTGGGTACAGGAGGCACCATGCTCCCCATTTCTATGCCAGTTCTGCACAGCGGTTATTCTCTGGATGAGATACTCAAAGACTTATCAGAGTAACTTATAACTTGTCAAGAGAATAAAATCAATTATTTGCCAGAAACTGAATTACTACCTAAGAACAGTTGTCCTGTGGACCCTGGAATCTGTTGTTTCTGTCTTCAAAATGTCCTCCTGGCTTAGGTAATACTAGCCCAACTTTCCTTTCCTTCTCCCACTATTCCGGAAGTGGCTATCTCACCACACCCAGAATCAGACAACTCCCTCCTCTCCTACAGTGATTGGTGGATCACTTAGACATGTGACTCTAAGTGAGCCAATGGGAGCCTGTCCTGAGATTTTTACAGACGTGTTCAGAAGAACATTCCTTCTGTTATGGCTATTAAACTGATGGGACATAAGCTCAGAGTAGTGAGGAACCATGTGGACTACTACAGAGAAACAACCTGTCTGAAAAGGAAGTCATCACAAAGGAAAGAACACCTAGGAAGTGAGGGGAAATGTTCCTGAAGATAATGCATGAACGTCCTGATTTTGACAAGCCAGATTTATATCCTCAACTTTTCGGTTACAGTTACCAGTAAACTGGTAAAGCCGTTTTTTTTTTGTTTTGTTTTGTTTTTAACTCGTTAGTTCAGCTTTTATTTTTGTTACTGCAACTAGAAGACTCTTGATTAAAATGCTCTTTCAAGATCTTATCCAACATTTTATTTCCCTAAGTAAATCTTTTGACCCAAGTGAGGGCTTCCCAGGTGACGCTAGTGGTAAAAAACCTTCCTGCCAATGGGGGAGACATAAGAGATGTGGGTTTAATTTGTGGGTTAGAAAGATGCCCTGGAGAAGGGCATGGCTACTTACACCAGTGTTCTTGCCTGGAGAATCCCATGGACAGAGGAGCCTGGTGGGTTACAGTCCATGGGGTTGCAAAAAGCTGGACATGACTGAAATGACTTAGTATACACGCAGACCCCAGAAGTGAACGTCAGCATCCTTTTCCTTGTTATTTAATATATCTTTGGACTCTTCTAACTTGTTTCTCATCCAAAAAGTAAAGACCACCAGTTAAAAATTTAGCCACACTGATTATTTAGTTTCATGCTACTTATACAGTTTATCTCCAGCAGTGATTAATCAAATTCAAAATACATGAAAACATCAAACATATTGAAAATAGTTTCTGTGACTAGGATATAGCTTCAGCTTTGTGACTTTAAAATATCTTGCTTCATCTTAAGCAAGCCTGCTAACCTTTGGGGACCTCTTTCTCGTCCCAGCAGTTTCTTAACTATCAGGAAATTCTCCGGGTCAGTTGCCATGGCGGCAGCACCAACTCAACTTTCCCGATTTAAAAGTGTCATCTGTCAAATGAGCAACTGGTCTCTTTTCTACCGCATCCCAATCTCTGGGCCAAAGTGAGACAAATTAAAGAGAGTAACATGGTATTTTTTGTACCAGAAGACATGCGAGGGCAATTAAAGTGCTACCCAGAGGTCACATAGGGTTGGGGTGGAATGTTTGGACATCTCACTGCCACTTAAAAATGAGTCTTAATCCCCAGCTCTGCCATATACTTACTGTCAAGTTGTAGAATGCTTATTAAAACCTGTGACTCCGTCATTTTTGAAGAGACTAATAAATAATACAATATAACATATAATGCAATAATACACAAAATAATTGGGCTGATGTGAGGTTTAAAGAGCTGGTCTGTAAAGCGCCGAATGTAATGGCTGACACAGAGGAAGAACTCAGTCAGCACCAGGTAGCTACTGAGATGTGCAGTTGTGATGACATCTGGAACTCACTACATACTTCACAATGAAAATACCTTATAGAAAGCCTATGGATTACAAGCATCTCAAAGTGGGAAGAATGAAGTGTGAAGCTGATTGGTCTTTATTTGTTTTTACTTTAAAAAAATGTGGATGGTAGCCCGCCAGGCTCCTCTGTCCATGGAATTCTCCAGGCAAGAATACTAGAGTGGGTAGCCCTTCCCCTCTCCAGGGGACCTGCCTAACCCAGGGATCAAACCTGGTTCTCCTGCATTGCAGGCAGATTGTTTATCATCTTTTACTCAAAAGTATATTGTAAAGGTTTTTCCATATCTGTTCTTTTGCATTTTAAAAAAAATTATTCATTTTTAATTGAAAGATAATTGCTTTATAATATTGTGTTGGTTTCTGCCATATATCAACACGAATCAGCCATAGGTATACCTATGTCTGCTCCCTCTTAAACCTCCCTCTCACCCCATCCCACCCCTCTTGGTGGTCACAGAGCCCCAGTTTGAGTTCCCTGAGTCATATAACAAATCCCCATTGGCTATCTATTTTACATATGATAGTGTATATGTTTCCATGTTACTTTCTCCATTCTTTTTAATTGGAGGATAATTGCTTTACATTATTGGGTTGGCTTCTGCCATACAAAAACCTGAATCAGCCATAAATGTACATATATCCTCTTTCTCTTGAGCCTCCCTTCCACCACCACCCCCATCCCACCCTTCTAGGTCATCACAAAACAGTAGGCTTAGGTCCCTGACCCCACTACAGTATTCTTGCCTGGAAAATCCCATGGATGGAGGAGCCTGGTGGGCTGCAATCCATGGGGTCGTGAAGAGTCAGACACGACTGAGTGACTTCACTTTCACTTTTCATTTTCATGTATTGGAGAAGGAAATGGCAACCCATTCCAGTGTTCTTTCCTGGAGAATCCCAGGGATAGGGGAGCCTGGTGGGCTGTTGTCTATGGGGTCGCACAGAGTTGAACATGACTGAAGCAACTTAGCAGCAGCAGCAGATGTGTGGAGAAAATGCAATAAAGGACTAATCTGGATAAATTATTCACTGTCTTACTTACTATGGCATCATGTCTAGAAGTGTTAATAAAAGAATAAAACTATACATGACCCTTAGCAGTATTGTTATAAGCTTTTGATCGCTACCACCATCTCTGCTGAAATGACCCACTGAACACTCTTTTAAGTGTTGCCCCATGCATGGCCATTCATTTTTCTATTGTACTTGAGTTAAAATTTGGGGGCTTCCCTTGTGGCTCAGATGATAAACAATCTGCCTGCAATGCAGGAGAACCAGGTTTGATCCCTGGGTTAGGCAGGTCCCCTGGAGAGGGGAATGGCTACCCACTCTAGTATTCTTGCCTGGAGAATTCCATGGACAGAGGAGCCTGGTGGGCTACAGTCCACAGGGCCGATAAGAGTCATACACAATTGAGCAACTAACACTTTCACTTTGAGTTAAAGTTTAGGACAGATAGTAGCAAAATCATTTTTCCTTTTGAATCTGTATCAGAAAATCATTTTTGAAACAAATGCTATCACATGTGACTTTTAAAAAATATGCATTAGACTTTTAATTTGGCTGTGCTGAGTTTTCATGTGATAACCAGGTTTCTCTTGTGGAACATGATCTCTAGAGAACTTGGGCTCAGTAGTTGTGGCGAGTTAGCTTAGTTGCCTGGTGGCCTGTGGGATCTTAGTTTCCCAGCCAGGGATCAAGTGCAAGTCCCCTGCATTGGAAGGCAGACTCTCAGCTACTGGACCAGCAGGGAAGTTCCTGTGTGATTTTCTGAACATAGGTCGGTGGCAATCTAATCAGCATTAGAACTGTGATAGCATTTCTCATACTTTTCCTGAAAAGACAACAAATGATTTCAAGATGGTGCCGACCTCCTATCCTAAATGTTCTCTGTAGCTGCGTGGTCAGAAAGTACGTAAGACTTCAGATGTTAAGTCAAATGGACCCTCTAAGGACCACATCCCTCTGGGTGATGGGGGTGGTAACGTGAAGGGATGTATGTGTGTGTGCTCAGTCGTGTTCGACTCTTTGTTACACAATGGACTGTAGCCCGCCAGGCTCCTCTGTCCGTGGGATCCTCCAGGCAAGAACGCTGGAGTGGGTTGCCATGCCCTCCTCCAGGGCATCTTCCCCACCCAGGCAACAAACCCGCCTCTCTTTCCTTGACAGGCAGATCCTTTGCCATTAGGGAAGCCCAGCACAAAGGAAACTGGGCCTTTTAAAGCTTGAAGCTGTTAAACCTTCTGACTTACTTCTTTTAAATAGGAATGTAAGACTAATGATTCTTGAGGATAAATCTGATTATGGTTCATTAGCAGCAAAAGTGGGAAGGTAAAGCCACTCGCAAGTTGTGACCGTAGTTCCTTTACAAACTATTGAACTGGCTAGATTGCTGAGTAACTTTCTCTGAGTTCAAATACTACACCGAGGAAGAGACTATTTACAAACAGTGTTTCTTGTACAGCTGGGTAGCATTTAGGTTCGTTCATTTATGTTCAGCGTTTCCAAAGGTTAGCAATGTGAATCATGCAACGGAGCCCGGCATCACATGGCTTCAGACTGTCACCACATCAAACACCCAGCTGGCGTCAGGGGAGGAGGCCTTGATGTCACTGTATGTTTGCCCTATATGTTTTCTTAACCCCAAGAGCTAGCTTCCTGTGAAACTCACTAGCTCTGAGAGGAAGTTCAGTTCAGTTCAGTTGCTCAGTCGTGTCTGACTCTTTGCAACCCCATGGACTGTAGCCTGCCAGGCTCCTCCGTCCATGGGATTTTCCAGGCAAGCATACTGGAGTGGGGTGCCATTTCCTTCTCCAGGGGGTCTTCCTGACCCAGGGATCGAACCCAAGTCTCCCTTATTACAGGCAGACGCTTTACCATCTGGGAAATTCTGAGAGGAAGGTCTCTGTCAACTGGATTTTTCAGGATACTTCTACCATCTTAGTGATACTGCTGCTGCTAAGTCACTTCAGTCGTGTCTGACTCTGTGCAACCCCATAGACAGCAGCCCACCAGGCTCCCCCATCCCTGGGATTCTCCAGCCAAGAACACTGGAATGGGTTGCCATTTCCTTCTCCAATGCATGAAAGTAAAAGTGAAAGTGACGTTGCTCAGTTGTGTCTGACCCTCAGCAACTCTATGGACTGCAGCCTTCCAGGCTCCTCCGTCCATGGGATTTTCCAGGCAAGCGTCCTGGAGTGGGGTGCCATTGCCCTCTCCAAACTTCGTGATGCTAGTGAGACACATACAGCTGGATACTCATTAGGAAAATGAATTCTGAATTATACAGATGAAAGAACACGGGGAAGGACTTCTCTGGCAGTCCAGTGGCTACAGTCCCCAACTCAGAGGGCCAGGGTTTGATCCCTGGTCAGAGAACCAAGCGTTCTCAGGCCACAACTAAAGATCCCTTGTGCTGCAACTAAGACCCAGTGTAGCCAAGTAGATAATCTTTTAAAAGAAAGCACAAGGGGAAAAGATGTGCTGAATGCATAATACAGGAATCATGTCAAGGATACTGAACCAGGAACAGTCAGAATAGAAGTTTCGTTGACCAAGGTAAATCCCATCTGAGGTTTCCAGCACAACGACAAAGCCCCCGAGGGCTTTACTTGCAGGAACAACTTTACAACCTACAGCCTGCCTCAGGCTTATGACCAAGATTTAGCTCCCTAAGTCAGAGTTCTATTTGCACATGNTTTTTCACTCTCCACTTTCACTTTCATCAAGAGGCTTTTTAGTTCCTCTTCACTTTCTGTCATAAGGGTGGTGTCATCTGCATATCTGAGGTTATTGTCCCAGCAATCTTGATTCCAGCCTGTGCTTCTTCCAGCCCAGTGTTTCTCATGATGTACTCTGCATAGAAGTCAAGTAAGCAGGGTGACAATATACAGCCTAGATGTACTCCTTTTCCTATTTGTATGAAATGTAATTTGGGCAAGTTTAATGGTGTAAAGTTATAACACAGCATTTGGGGTTTTTCGTATGGACAAATCCATTTACCTTGTGGTTGACTGAGGTAACTTTGCAAGTATGTGTCCACGTTAAACTCATTGACTATGAGCAAATACTTTTGGATTGTGAACCCAAAGGAGGAAAGTGGTGAAAAGGCCTCACAAATATCAGTTTACTTGGATAACATAAACGTGGCAGAGTCACACTTGTAATTTGGGCAGCACTGACCTAAGTGGCTACATTTAATCAAATGACTATCAGAAATGGGATGGTTTGGGAAGCAGTCCCTCTTCGTTTTGGTTAAACCTGGATTGACTCACATTTTAAAACATTTTTAAAGCATTGGAATCTAACAGCTGTCTAAGTCAATGACTTTTAATCAGTCAGTAGAATGCATAAGTTTAATAAAAGACAAGCCAGTTATTAACAGGGAATCATTTCTTTCACTTTCTAAGATATCAGATTCTTGCTTTCAGGTAACATAAGAAGGTACATTTCTCTTTTTTAAAAGTATAGTTGATTTACAATGTTGCATTGATTTCTGCTGTACAGCAAATTGCTTGTTACATATATATGTGCATATATTCATTTCTATATATTTTTTATAAACTATCACAGGACATTGAATATGGCTCCCTGTGCTATACAGTAGGGCCTTGTTGTTTATCCTTTCTCCATACTAGACTGCATTTGCTGCCCCAAACTCCCACTCATCTCACCCCCACCCCCTCCCTCTTGGCCAGTGTGTTCTCTCTGTCTGTGAGTCTGTTTCTGTTTCATGGATAAGTTTGTTTATATTATTTTCTAGATCTCATATATAAGTGATACCATATAGTATTTGTCTTTCTCCTTCTGACCTACTTCACTTCACGTGATAATCTCTGTTGGGTCCATCCATTTGTTGCAAATGGCATTACGTCATTCTTTTTCATGGCTGAGTAGTATTCCATTGTTTATATATACCACACTGTCTTTATCCATCTGTCAGTGGACACTTTGATTGTTTACATGTCATGGCTATGGTGAATAGTGAATATGTGAATATGAATATTGAGGTGCATGTATCTTTTTGAATTATAGTTTTATCTGGATATATGTCCCAAGTGTGGGACTGCTGGATTATATGGTAGCTATATTTTGTTTTTTTTCTTGAGGAACCTCCATAATGTTTTCCATAGCAGCTGCACCAGCTTATATTCTTACTAACAGTGTAGAACTGATCCCTTTTCTCCACATCCTCTCCAGCATTTGTTATTTGAAGATTTTTTGATGATAGCCATTCTGACTGGTGTGAGGTGATATGTCATTGCAGTTTTGATTTACATTTCTTTGATAATCAGCAACATTGAGCATCTTTTCATGTGCCTGTTGGCCAGGAAAGGTACATTGTCAAGAAGGTATATTTCTTATCTCTATTTCTCTTGGGAAGGATTAGATCAAAAGATGAGAAAAAAACAGTTTCAGGGTCCTCAGAAATTCTGTTTGGTTTTAACAATGAAATTACAGTTACTATACTTCATTCCACATTTGGTGGTTTAGTCACTAAGGTGTGTCTGACTCTTGCGACCTCATGGACTGTAGCCCACTGGGCTCCTCTGTTCATAGGACCTTCCAGGCAAGAATACTGAAATGGGTTGCCATTTCCTTCTCCAGGGGATCTTCCTGACCCAGGGATTGAACCCTGGTCTCCTCAGCTGCAGGCAGATTCTTTACTGACTTCTAGTGCAAGTTTATAATAATCTTCTATATGGTGATTCCAACCTACAGCGATGTCCATGACTCAGAAAAGTAACTGACCACTTTGTCCTCTAAAAAAGAGCCCCTGTTACTTAGTTCTACTTTCCTCTCAGAAAATTATCAACTAAACTCAGTTTGTTTTTTCGAGAAATATACTGAGTGCTCCCC
>SJYA01001766.1:190985-208467 GCA_006410615.1 Neotragus moschatus | reverse complement strand
AAAATTACTGGAGTGGGTTGCCATGCTCCTCTCCAGGGGAATCTTTCCAACCCAGGGACTGAACCCTCATCTCTTGTATCTCCTGCATTGGCAGGTAGATTCTTTACCAGTAGCGTCACTCAGTAGCTTAAATAATATGAGAGTGTTAATTAACTGAAAAATAATTCTTTCATCCTATTTCTTTAGTGTATTTCTTTTTTTGTCAGCTCAAGAGTTAGTTGGGGAAAGGTGATTCATTTTTCTTTTTCTAGGTTAGCAGAGCATAAGCTAAGAAGAAAATGTCTCAATAACTGATGCTCATCGCCCACTCACTTGTTTAATCCATCATTTTAACTAGGAGTCATTTATATGTCCTGTCTTTCATCACAGCCACTATCCAAACCAGTGAGTTGTATCTGAGAGGTATCCAAGATATTTCCAAGACAGTTTTTGAATCTGACCATTTCCTTCATATCCACTGCTAGGACTTTCATCAAAGTCATGATCACCCCTCACTCAGACCAAGGCAACAGCCCCCAAAGTGGTTTCTGCTCCCCTTCTTGCCTCTCTATACTCTACACAGCAGCCACAAGAGTCTTTCTTTATGAAATTATATATCTCTCCTGCTTAAAGCTCTCCAGTGCTTTTCCTTTGCAACCAGATTAAAATCCAGAGTCCTTACCATGGCCTGTGAGATTCTGCACAGTGCCTACTCCAGCCCTTTTCTTCACCATCTGTCTCCAGGCACCACCTCACCCACAGTGCTTCAGATACGGTCGTGTTCTTGGTTCAAGACTCTTGCACTGACTTTCACTGCACCTGGAATGCTTGCCTAGATCTTCCACTGCTGCCCCTTTCCTTATCTTTCAGTCTAACTCAAACATTATCCTCTCAAGAAGGAAGAGCAATGCCCTTCATCCCAACTTGCACCCTTGCTGGATTCTATCCCCGCACCCTGAGTGTAAAATCCACAAGGGCAGGGACTGTGTCAGTACCGCTGGATACTCCACCTGCAGTGCACAGCACTGGGTGTTGCACCTAGGAAGTGCTGAGAAAATGAATGAATTCCTGCATCCAAGCTGGTGTGGACATTTATTGCTGGTAAAGTTCTTGCACCTAACGAGCACATTTAAGCCATGTTGCACTCAGCCACAAGATAATAAAAAACACACTGATTTTTAGTTGGTTGTATTACTGTCCAATACTTTGGCCACCTGATCTGAAGAGCCGACTCATTGGAAAAGACCCCAATGCTAGGAAAAGTTGAGGACAGGAGGAGAGGGGAACAACAGAGAATGAGATGGTTGGATGACATCATCGATTCAGTGGACATGAGTTTGAGCAAACTCCGGGAGATGATGAAGGACAGGGAAGCCTGGCCTGCTGCAGTCCATGGGGTCACAAAAACTGGGGCATGACTGAATGACTGGACAGCAACAGACTGTTTTAAAATTTGCTCCGTACAATTCATTCCCTTATTGCTACAACTAGGATAGACGATTCCCAGAGCCCTGCTTTTGGCACAGTTCTGAAATAGAAATAGACCTCTTCATACCACTGATGGTAGAAGACAGAGTCAGCAGATTCAGAAAACATGAACTGCTCAGAATAGAGGAAGTCACAAAGCAAGATCACTAAGACCAGTGAAGATAAATCACTCCTGGTTTGTAAGTAAATAGGGGTAGGAATTTTGCAGAGCATTTTTGGAAGAAGCAGGTAGGATAAGTAAAGTTACGCTGCAGTAACAAACAACACAAAAATTTCGGTGGCTGAACGCAAACAAAGTAACTTTTTGCACCCATCATGCACCGTCAATGTGAGGCAGGAAGACCTCATTCTACTCATTTTAGCTGCTCCAGGATGGAAGTTCTATCTCAAAATGTGAGTCTGTGTTTGTTGAGGCAGGAAAGGAGAATATCGTGAAGAATGCACAAGCTCTTATAGACTCTACTTGAAAAGGATGCTCATTGCTTTTACCAAAGGAAGTTATTAGCATACGGCACATCTAACTTTAAGAAATCATGGAAATATAATCCCTACCAACCTACTGGAAGGACAGCTGAACCATTTGGGGAATCATCCTAGTAATACAATTGATTCAAAATTTGTACTTAGAGAATTTTGAGCAATCATAAATGTATAAATAGATGCATTGGATATGTACACAGTATGGATCATACTGTCATGGCCAACAGCAGATGAAAGCTGAGACAACAGAATAAGAACAACAGGATTGGGCATTAAAAGAAGAAATATGGATTTAAGTCAGATCAGATTTGTCACTGAAAGTCGCTCAGTCACGTCCAACTCTTTGTAACCCTATAGACTATACAGTCCATGGGATTCTCCAACCCAGGGATCGAACCCAAGTCTCCCACTTTGCAGGCAGATTCTTTACCAGCTGAGCCACCAGGGAAGCCCAAGAATACTGGAGTAGGTAGCCTATCCCTTCTCCAGCGGATCTTCCCAACCCAGGAATTGAACTGGGGTCTCTTGCATTGCAGGTCGATTCTTTACTAGCTGAGCTACCAGGGAAGCCCTTCATGATTGGGGTTTTGTGAGAGATTTAATCCTGAAAGTTCTATGCACCAACAATAGCACCAGGGTATTAGCTGTATTCCCTCAAGACAATTGAAAAAATAGTCTCTCAAATAACATTCTGTGGAGCTTACTTCTGTCATGGAACTCTGGTTGAAGCAAGGCTCTTTGTTATACATATATAAATGTTTTCACCATCCTTAAGTAGGGGGCCCTGGGAAGCACTGGGGAACCAAAAAATTCATGTGACCTGTTTTTTTTTGTAATATTTGCTTTATTATCGTGGTCTGAAACGGAATCCACAGTATTTCTGAGATATATCTGTAATGTATATATGTACATCTGTGGCTGATTCATGTTGATATATAGCAGAAACCAGGACAATATTGTAAAGCAAATATCTTGCAAGAGANAATTGAACTGGGGTCTCTTGCATTGCAGGTCGATTCTTTACTAGCTGAGCTACCAGGGAAGCCCTTCATGATTGGGGTTTTGTGAGAGATTTAATCCTGAAAGTTCTATGCACCAACAATAGCACCAGGGTATTAGCTGTATTCCCTCAAGACAATTGAAAAAATAGTCTCTCAAATAACATTCTGTGGAGCTTACTTCTGTCATGGAACTCTGGTTGAAGCAAGGCTCTTTGTTATACATATATAAATGTTTTCACCATCCTTAAGTAGGGGGCCCTGGGAAGCACTGGGGAACCAAAAAATTCATGTGACCTGTTTTTTTTTGTAATATTTGCTTTATTATCGTGGTCTGAAACGGAATCCACAGTATTTCTGAGATATATCTGTAATGTATATATGTACATCTGTGGCTGATTCATGTTGATATATAGCAGAAACCAGGACAATATTGTAAAGCAAATATCTTGCAAGAGAGAAAAAAAACAAAAACAAAAACATAACTGGGCCAGAACTCCCTTCCTCCAGGTAAAAGAAACTTGGAGAGTTGAAGCTTTTTTATTAAAATTCAACGGGGACTTCCCTGGCGGTCCAGTGGTTAACACTCCATGCTTCCAATGCAAGAGGTGTGCAGTCCATAAACTGGTCAGGGAACTAAGATCCTACTTGCCGCTAACATTTTTTAAAAAAGAAAAATTAAACAGGAAAGTTCAACTAAAATTGAATCTGCTGGGTTGGAACCAAAAGTACGTGATGGGTTATGAAAAAGAACTTTGTAACAAGCTGATGGTTTGGCCTTGGAGACACCTTCAGAGAGGTGCCTTTTGGGGGGATTAGTTAATGCAGACTCTGCCCAGCTGGGATGACTTGGTTGGTGCAGCTCCATCCCAAATATCCAGTCTCTCTTTTCCTGGTACCAGTGGGCTAGTCTGCATGGTCTTCTCAAGGTGATGGCAGAAGTACACAAGGAACCCTAGGAAAAACACATAAGGCCTCTTGAGGCTCTGGCTCTGGATGGGTACAGTATGACGTTGGCCTTATTGGCAAAAAGAAGTCACAGGTCCAAACCCAAAACCAAGAATCACAGAAGTACATCTTGCCCAAATTGAGTGTACATTGCACAGTTAGGTGGAAAGAAGTGAAAATGCAAGAAGAGGTAAAACAACAACAACCCCCCCACACCCAAAACTGCAAAGAGCTAATAAGACTTTCGATCACAAATTCGAGTAAATAAACAGATTTCTAATAAATAATAATTTTTCCATTACATGTTTACTGAAGGAAGGTTATTTGCCTTCTCAGCAAGATTCTGACCCTATTCTTTCAAACAAAATCTATCTTTAAAAATGTGATGAGGAGTATTGTTTGTTTTTCTCATCTAACCGGAGTTTTGTGGCAGCGTAAGCTCTGGCCACTTTCTTTGCTGTCTGGCAAGAGCACGGCTTCGCTCTAAATGGTTTTGATTCAGGCTACCTCTGAGAAAGGGCAGGGCATGTAACAGCAACATGTGCAGGGTTGAGTGGAGGGGATTAAAAACATCTTTTTGCCACTGGGAGGAAAACAAAACAAAACTGTGTTTAGATTTTAACTTCCTTGTGGGCAGACATGTCTTACCCTTCTTTGGATTCCTGCCCGTGATAAAAACTGGGGGCAGAGGGCTCCGGTAGAACAGACACTGGCCTAGGAGTCGGAAGCCTGATTCTCAGCTCAGCAGGTCACTACCGATCATGAACTTAAACCAGTTGCTTTAGCTCTCCGGCCCTCAATTTCCTGCTCCGTGAATGGGAACTGATGGTAAGGCGACCTACTTATCTCCAAAGGTGTGTGAAGAACAAATAACATAGCAAATAGAGAAGATCGTGCCCTCCGTCTAAATTCTGTTCTTCTTAGGACATGAGCTTAAGGAGACCAAGGCTATGGATTTACGCTCCTTAGGTTTCAGACTCAGGAAAAAGCTGCTCCAACACCCCTACATGTTGCTTCTTTCCCTGCTGATGAAATCAGGACTTAGGAGGAGCACAGCAACCTCGATGCTTCCGGAAAGAGTGATTCTGGGAAGCCCTGTCCCTAAGCAATTTAACATGTTTTTTGAAGTCGTGGACTACATTAAATATCTAAAGAAAGCTATGTCTCCTTGCTCCGGGGCAAAAAAAAAGTGCACCTAAGTCTTACGAGGTTTCATGGTAACTCAGTGGTAAAGAATCTGCCTGCCTGAATCTGCAAAGAATGCAGAAGATGGAGGAGACAAAGGTTCGATATCCGGGGTTGGGGGAGGGGGGGAAGATCCCCTGGAGAAAGAAATGGCAAACCTGTTCCGGTATTCTTGCCTGGAAGATCCCAGGGACAGATGAATTTGATGGACTACAGCCCATGGGGTCACATACAGTCGGACATGACTGAGCGACTAAAGAACCACCAGCATGTCTCTGAGCACACACTCTTCTTAGAACCCTGGCTTTAGAGAAATCACTTCCCTGAGCATAGTCTAGCGCTCAGCCCAGCTCTCCTGGCAGCCCGGTCTATGTTTCCGCAAGACGACTCCACCAGAGCTCCACTGACAGAACTAAGCCCTCTCACCAGGCTTCTTCCTCTCGTTTTCTGCTTCTCCTCTCCACAGAGAGAGAGACTTAGCTCCAAGATGTTAGTGTATATTGGCCCAGGATGTTCTTCGAAGGCTGTTTTGCAAAAAGATTTTCCTTCAGCCATCCTCCCCTCTGCCCCTCCTCCTTCTCCCACTCCTCTTTTCCTTCTTCCAATTCTTCTCTTCCTCCTCCTCCTCTTTCTTTTCTTCCTTAGAAACAGCTCTTTTCTATTATTTTACAGAGGCATATACCATGGTGATTCATATACAGTGGTCCCCAGTGTTTTTGGCACGGGGCCTGGTTTCGTGGAAGACAGTTTTTCCACGGCCCGAAACGGGTGAGGGGGTGAGGGATGGTTTCAGGATAATTCAAACACATTACATTTATCAGGGACTTTATTTCTAATCTAATGTCCTTGCTGATCTGACAGGAGGTACCAATCCACATTCAGAAGTTGGGGACTCCTGCCTTAACAGACATCATAAAAAGCACATCATTAATTAGTATAAGCTCACTGAAATTGTTTACTTTGGTCTGATAGCTCAGTTGGTAAAGAATCCGCCTCCAGTGTGAGAGACCCTGGTTCGATTCCTGGGTCAGGAAGATCCACTAGAGAAGGAATAGGCTACTCATTCCAGTATTCTTGGGCTTCTCTGGTGGCCTAGATGGTAAAGAATCCACCTGCAGTGTGGGAGAC
This sequence comes from Neotragus moschatus, assembly GCA_006410615.1. Lineage (NCBI taxonomy): Eukaryota > Metazoa > Chordata > Mammalia > Artiodactyla > Bovidae > Neotragus > Neotragus moschatus. Next base: position 202,261 of record SJYA01001766.1, on the reverse strand, counting down.
CTGGGTTTGACCCCTGGGTTGGGAAGATCTCTTGGAGAAGGGAAAGGCTACCCACTCCAGTATTCTGGATTAGAGAATTCCATGGACTGTATAGTCCATAGGGTCACAAAGAGTCAGACACAACTGAGCTTCTTAAAAACAAAAGTAGGGAAAGAATCCAAGGCATTCATTTACATCCCTTATTCTTCAGCTGCTCAGCTGTGTCTGACTCAGTGGCATCCTAGACACCAGACTTCCCTGTCCTTCACTATCTCCTGGAGTTTGCTCAAAATCCCTGGAGGTGAGTAAATCATAGCACCTTAAAAAAACAAATAAGCAACTACTCCCTTCCCTCCAGCATTTCCTTTTGAGGCAGAACTACTGGTTTAGCTCTCCAGTATAGGTTTCCAGTTAAAAGTACACATAAACTCGGTTATCATCCATAGCATCCCACCTTGGAGGACACAGGCTTATAACCACCGAAGAATGAGGATCACTGGAAAAAATGAGCAAGGCATATAAGGACTAAGTGCGGGAAAAGAAATTATGACTCCGAAAATTCACAGACCATGACAATTGGAAAAAAGATGATATCAGCAAATGTGGTGATTTTTCTACAGCACTCAAATTCCTGTCTTGTATGTCAACTGAAGAGAACTTTGTCCCAGGGATATCACACCATAATACACACACAGGCTGAGGTTTTGAAATTTTTTTAAAATAATAATTGCAAAGATTTTTAAATAGTCTTCTACTCCAGTTTGTCCATTACTTTTCTTGGTGATATTTTCTGATGGTTGGACAAGTGATCATTTTATTCTATTGACATTATTTTACATCCGTATCATTTTTATGCTTACTGTACATCACATTGCTCAGATTTAATTTATGAGCAATTAAACAGAGATGCCGCCCTTTTAAAATATCTTTCTACATGTTTAAAAGTTGCCCAGGGAAAGAACAGCAAGAGGAGGACACTGCTGAGCCATGGATTTAACGATTCTTCTGCGGTTATGGACTTCATCGAATACCTAAAGAAAGTGATGGCTCCTCACCCCACTGCCTGCCCTGGGGAGGGGCACCCCTATACAAGTGAGTGTGTGCTAGGTCAATTCAGTCGCATCCGACTCTTTGCAACCTCATGGACTATAGCCTGCCAGGCTCCTCTGTCCATGGGATTCTCCAGGCAAGATGACAGATTTGGGTTGTCATGCCTTCCTCTAGGGGCTCTTCCTGACCCAGGAATTGAACCCACAGAACCTGAGTTTCTTAAGTCTTCTGCACTGGCGAGTGGTTTATTTACCACTAGCATCACCTGGGAAGTCCCACAGCTATGCATACGGACACACAATTTCAGGATTTAGGTGGAGCTTTGCTCCTCCTAGAACTTCTGCTTTAAAGAATTAATTTATTTCCCATGCACTGGTAGAAAAATTGTAGTTTCTCTAGTTCATGGTTGCAATGATTGTTTTCTCCTTCTTCAGGCAATAGCCTACTGGAAATAAACCTTAAATAAACAAGCCAGGTGAACTCTAATAGAAAATAATCAAACTACTTAAAAGAAAAGGAAGGTGAGCAACCACGCATTTCTATGTGTTTTTATTTGGCTTTTATGCAAATGTTTTGGGTGTGGGAATTCAGCGTTTACAACCATGAGATTCTCTCATCTTTTGAACCCCGCTATATGTATAGCAGCTGTAGAAAGAGGTGAAGGTCACAGATAAAGATTTAATCATCCATGCAAACTACTTCACTGCATATTTTGCATAGCATTTCAAAGTGTTTCAAATAAGTGCCCACCTATTTGAGATGGCTGGTAAACATGAAAGAGAACTAGAAAACTGCATTGACTGTGATTTCCATACCATTTGCATAACTGTTAAAAGACATTGCTATTAGCAATGATTGCTCAGAACTGATCTGAAAGGGGCATGGGTTTGGAAGAGGTATTGTTTACTCTGAAGGAAATATCGTTTTCTTTGTTCTATGGATAAATATCTCATCTAATTGCTCTCACTAAATTTTTCTCTGGAGAAACTGGCACTGATCAATATTTCTCTGGGGAAACTATTGAGTGACAGATCTATGTTTTTTTTTTTTCTTTCTTTTATTTGTAAAGATGAAATCAATAAGCCCGCTGATACTACACTAAAACGATTTACAAATAAAATAAATACTAGCCAGATGTCCATGATCTAGACTTCTATTCCTTCTTCCCATTCCCTTTTCTTTTCTGCCCTTAAGAAAATCAACTTTGAATAAAAATCTTCACCAAAGAGTGATCCAGCACCTGGGAAAAAGAGTAAATTTCAGCGACTGAGCTCTACTGGTCAAGAAAATCTAAGGGCAATAATTTGGAAGGAGATATTTATTGTAGAAGCCGCTACCACCATAATCATCCCCACCTCCCCTACCATCGTCATCATCACCGTTACCGCGTCTATCATCACCGCTGTTAATATTATTAACCATTACTATGTGCCAGGAACTGTGCTGGGAACTTCCCTTGCCCTGTCTTAATAAACCTCCTCTTTCACACGAAGCGGGGCATTTGCTCACGCTAGTTCCATTGCTCCAAGGCTCTTCCCTGCCCCCTCTGACTAGCACTGATGGCTGAGCGACTAAGCAGAGCACAGCGTAGCATCCTTCAGAGAACACTTCAGACAACACTTCCCTGGTGAAGAAGCCCCACCTCCGATTCTGTGTCCTTCTGTGCCCTTTGCTCGTCTCCATTAGTAAACTGTGAGCTCTAGGAAAATGGGGACCGCATCACTTCTTACACCCTAGGCAGCATGTCACATACAGCACACCACCTAGGACTTGAAACTGTAATTGTCCAATACATGCTGCGTTGGGCCATGTGTGCAGCCACAGAGCGTGGAATTCAGGATGCCACTCCAGTACTTTCCAACATCAGAGACTTGCCCGCTGTTGCTACACCTTCCCCGTTTCCTCCTCTGCCTTCCTTCTTCTCTTCCTCCTCAGCACAACAGTACAGTGTATTAGTAAAAGGGATGCTTTCATATTTAGACATCTGAGTTTAAATTCAGGTAGTACTGCAAAGCACTAAGTGCTCAGTGTTTATTATTACCTTGATTACTGTCCTTTCCACTTCCGATCTGTGGTTTCAGTTCAGTTCAGTTCAGTTGCTCAGTCGTGTCCGACTCTTTGCAACCCCGTGAACTGCAGCATGCCAGGCCTCCCTGTTCATCACCAACTACCGGAGTTCACCCAAACTCTTGTCCACCAAGTCGGTGATGCCATCTCATCCTCTGTCATCCCCTTCTCCTGCCCCCAATCCTTCCCAGCATCAGAGTCTTTTCCAATGAGTCAAGTCTTCGCATGAGGTGGCCAAAGTATTGGAGTTTCAGCTTTAGCATCAATCCTTCCAAAGAACACCCAGGGATGATCTCCTTTAGAATGGACTGNAAAAAAAAAAATAATGTGATGATGAATCCCCTAGTCAATAAATCTGTACACTTTTCTAAGATATCCTTATGGTCTGTTTCTCTACAGTAATCATGGTTTCTCTTAATTTAGAATCAGATAAAAACACCTTTAAAAGGTATTTTTTTTAAATGCCATTGATCACATACCCATATACAGATGCACACTAGAAAAGGCTTAATCAATTTAAGAACACCTCAGGCTTGTCTCAAAAGCATTAGTGGCAGAATCTTCCACTCTTAACCTTTCCACACAGGCACCAATAAATTGTGACTAGGTAAGTCTGAGAAAGCACACCTCATTTAAAAAGCGTCATCTGGGGTAAGGTTACCTTGGAGAGTGATGGATTCGTGATATACTGAGAATAATGAAGGGAAGTCCAATTTGATAAAACCTCTCATCCCTTACTTCACTTTTTTTTTTTTTTTTGGCCTTAGGGGATGAAGGAGAAAGACAATTTTCAGAGCTGAATTACTGAGATTTTCCACAGGCTGGCATTATGCTCCATGCCCTTCAACCTGCCATGATGTGAGCCCTTCATTTTTAATTTCCTGGTCCCTGTCTTTCACTCCAGATGGAAAAAAGAATCTCAAAATCTGTCCTTGTATTGCCTCTAAAAAGGTTTTTGCAGGTGTGAAGTGAAATGTTCAGCAAATCACCAGGTATTAAATCTCACCTGTGTCGTTACTCACATGCATCATTGAAACAGCCTCTAAAACTAGAAGTGAGGAAGCAGATTTTATTTCCGTAACCTGTAAATCCACCACAAGCCTTGACCAGGCTCCATGAGGAGAGCCTGCGTCATATGACTTCCTCCCAAGCCACCTTGATGTGACCTTGCTGGCTCAGCAGCCTGAGGGCCTAGAGCAATGGCAAGATGGGACTGACTGCAGAAGCTGAAAAGCATGAACACTAGGGAAGAATCTCAGGGCTGGGAGGCATTAGTGAGTGCCTTGTCTCACTGTGCTCCACCAAATATCAGGTCTGTCCCTAAAGCCAACATGGGGTGAAACCAAGATGGTGGTGAGGTTGGTAAAATGTCGAATCCTGGCTCTTCAGCTGTTTTCTACCTTGATCCTATTTGGGTTGCCTTATTTTACTCACATACTCAATTTTTTTTTTTTTTTAAATATCTCAGCATTAACTAGATTGGAGCTTCCCAGCTGGTGCTAGTGGTGAAGAACCTGCCTGCCAATGCAGGAGATGTAAAAGACATGGGTTCGATCCCTGGGTTGAGAGAATCCCGTGGAGGAGGGAATGGCAACCCATTCCAGTATTCTTGCCTGGAAAATCCCACAGACAGACGAGCCTGGCCGGCTACAGTCCACGGGGTCGCACAGAGTTGGACACAAGTGAAGTGACTTAGCATACACATTAACAAGATTCTCTCTCCAGAAAGAATCTGATAGGATGTTTACTACCCCTACCCCTCAACTTTAGCAGAAGGCAGGGTCTGGAAGGTGAGGGTACCTTGTTGCCCCAAATTTTACCAGTAGTAGAGGGCTCCCCGAGAGTAATTTGGCTCTTTTTATTTTTACCATCTGTGGAGAATGTTTATTAGTAAACATGGATTAGAGCTGGCATAGGTGAATATTCAAGACACAAAGCATGATACTTTAAAAAAAATAAGACTCTTGCTCCACATAGGTGTATTATTTGTTTGAAGTCAAGAATAACGGTCATATAATAACAAAGAGCCCAGTTGGTCAGCAGATACAATTACTCTCTCTTTGCTCTCTTCTTCTGGGTGTCCTTGAACTCTGATTCTTTGGACAGTGTTGCTGACTTGTTTGGAATGGTGCGGACACCCACCTTGGAATTGACGTTCAACTGCTGCTCTTTGCTTCTTTGATTCTCAATCCCACTCCTGCTTGAATTATTCAAAGTCACCACTAGAATCTTTCTATAATGCTAATGGCAGGCACCCTCTATTAGCTAAAAAGCACTGTCCTTGAAGCATACATTAATTCATGGGGAATAAAGCTGTATATTAAAGTTATTTTTTAATCAGTTTCTCTGGCTTTACAGTGAACTGCAACTCAATAAGCAAGGAAGTTAGTAAATCATAACTGGTGTGGAGAACTCATTTTCTAAATATCTTAAACTCTTACATTCCAGGTTGGCTGCAAGGATACTGGGAAGAAAATCTCTGGAAGGGAAGAGGCCAGACGTTGAGCGTGAAGCAATGTTTGTGAAGATGCTGGGCACCCGTGTGTCTGTGCAGGCATGTTTTGTGCCCATGTGCAGGGGCGCAGTGGGGATGACTTTGAATAACTCAGTGTCATGTAGACAGGATGGCCAGATTGGAAACTGGAAGTAAGAATCCCAACAGGCTGGCCTTTCTGATGGGTTTTAGTACCATGTCCCAAGAAAGTTGGACTTTCACGAACACACTTTCTCATATTCAAGGTTTCAGATAGTTTTTCTCCATGACTATGAGGAAATGAAAAGAATTAACCAAAATCACTGTGGACAGTGACTGCAGCCATGAAATTAAAAGACTCTTTCTTCTTGGGAGAAAAGCTATGACAAACCTAGACAGCATATTAAAAAGCAGACACATCACTTTACTGACAAAGGCCTGTAGAGTCAAATCTATGGTTTTTCCAGTTGTCACGTGCAGATGTAAGAGTTGGACCATAAAGAAAGCTAAGTCCCGAAGAAGTGACACTTTTGAACTGTGCTGTTGGACAAGACTCTGGAGAGTCCGTTGGACAGCAAGGAGATCAAACCAGTCAATCCTGAAGGAAATCAAGGAGGTTAGTAAATCCTAACTAGTGTTATGGAAGGACTGATGTTGAAGCCAAAGCTCCAATCCTTTGGCCACCTGATGTGAAGAGCTGACTCATTGGAAAAGACCCTGATGCTGGGAAAGATTGAGGGCAGGAAGAGAAGTGTGTGACAGAGAATGAAATGGTTGGATGGCATTGTCGATTCAATGGCCATGAGTTTGAGCAAACTCTGGGAGATAGTGAAGGACAGGGAAGCCTGGCGTGATACAGTACATGGGGTAGCAAAGAGCTGGACACTAGCAACTGAACAACAACAACAGCAATGAGGAAATGAAAAGAATTAACCACGAGATAAGGACTAGTCTTTGAGTTACTGCTTTGAATTTTCAGGCCATGTGGGAGCAATTTGTTTCTCTGGCCTCTTATGACCTGGTGTTAGCTGGATAGAAGCTAGTGCTGAGACCACTGGCCAGATATGCCTTGCCTGTCTGGATATCAAGTCAAAGTCTCACCATTCATCTCTATCGATCATCCCATAGTGAAATGAATTATTTCTGAAACTCTGAAGTCAGGATTTGTTGTGGATTCAACTGAGACCCACCTTGACTTGTCGAAAAATGGGAGGATTACTTTTTCTACAGACTGGAGAGTGATCGTCAAAAATCACTGGTCAGGAGTAGACTCTTTTGGCCAAACACAATGTTATGCATCATGTCAGCATGAAAAATAAATAAAAGCGTGTCTTCTCTGGTACCCCTGGCATTCAACCATGAAACTCTACAGCACAAAGCCATCTCTGGATGAGCTATACTAACCAAAGTGGAAAATTCCTCTCCAAATTTGTATGGAAGCAGAACCTGCTTGCGCTAAGTGGTAGCCCATGGAAAGAACCTGGCAACGTTGACGGATGTCCTAGAAGCAACTCCATGCAACTCATTTTTGTGTTTACAGTAGGGATGTTGTTAAGGATGTGGTTGATGACATCCCACAGTGTTTCCTTTATGAAGATCTGCTAAAGACATTTTTCTCTTCCCTCAGGGCCATGATTAACCACATTTCTCCTGAGCAGCTGGGTATAGCTTACATATTGTAGCTACTGTATTTTGAGGCCCATCCCTACTGATAGCCTGGGGCTCTATCACAAACCTATAGCACAGGGTTCTCCAACCTTGCTGCACACTAGGACCATCTGGAGAGCTTTTTAAGTGCAAGTGCAGGGCTGACCCCAGACCAATTGCATCCGAATCTCAAGAGGGACATTGGCATTTTTTTTTTTTTTTAAGTTTTCTGGTTGATTCTGACATGCAGCCAAGGTTTAGAACTGCTGTTCTGGGGCCTTCTTGCACATACTATGGGCCCCACTTTTTTCTATCTGGTTGTCCAATTTGTTCATTCTGTACATGTCTTCATCAGCCTTGTAAATCTTTCTTTGGAAGCGAGCGGATGTACATTGTTGTTCTGTCGCCAAGTCGTGTCCAACTCTACACCCCCATGGACTGCAGCACACCAGGCTTCCCTGTCCCTCACCTTCTCCCAGAGTTTGCCCAAGTTCATGTACAGTGTGATGTGCCCACATACATATATACACACCTTGCTGAAGATGATTAATGAATGAGTTAAGAATAGTCACTTTGGCGGGGGGAGGAGGGAATCTAAGTTTTCCAACCAGGGACTGAACCTGTGCCCTCGGCATTGGGAGCATGGAGTCCTAACCACTGGACCACCAGCGAATTCCCAGTCACTGTTTTTAGATTAAATTGAATAATTCTTTGGAGAAGGAAATGGCAACCCACTCCAGTGTTCTTGCCTGGAGAATCCCAGGGACAGGGGAGCCTGGTGAGCTGCCATCTATGGGGTCGCACAGAGTCAGACACGACTGAAGTGACTCAGCAGTTAACAATAATTCTTACCACCTTTTCCAATAGTACATATGTTAGTCTCCAAGAAGCAGACACCAAATCTCAATTAGAATACCAGCTGCTGGACGGCAAGGAAGCAATACAGAGCAAGCGTGAAGAATGTGGGCATCAGGATCCCACCCACCTAGGCTGAATTCTGGTTCTGCCTCTCACTGCATGACCTTGGTCTGTTCATTCATCTGAGGAGGTCTTTTTATCTGTAAGAGGGAGTACTACTGCCCTACAAAGTTTAAGGATTTGATGTGACTGTATGTAAAACATTTAGTAGCTTGCTTACCTCAAGCACTCAAAAGTGGTCATTTTAGCCATTTAAAAATGTTTTTCTGTCACTTGCCCATAGAGTGTCTAGTACGTTAAACTTGCCCAAGTTGACTGGCTAACTTAGGGCTTCATCAAATGTTTATTTAGTAAACTCAAATGTTCTTCTTAAAAAAAAAAAAGATGATGAAGCAGATACCAAGATGGGATGTATGTGCAAAAAAACTTCCCTGCAGAAACAAGTAGGAGGGAAATGAAGGAGGAGCTGGGAAGGGCTTGGAGACCCAGCAATGCATCTGACCTCAGGGAAAGAAGAAAAAAAAAAAGAATAAAGCGTAGGTGATCCAGGTGGTACAATGACAAAGTGCTTGCCTGCAGTTCGATCCCTGGGTGGGGAAGATCCCCTGGAAGAGGAAATAGCAATCCACTCTAGTATTGCTGCCTGGGAAATCACATGGACAAAGAAGCCTGGCAGGCTACAGTCCATGGGGTCGCAAAGAGTCAGACACCACTGTGTGACTAAACACACACACACACAAACGGTGGGTGTTGCAGCTCTAGGTAAGTTTGCTGCTAAGTAGCTTCAGTCGTGTCCGACTCTATGCGACCCTACAGATGGCAGCCCACCAGGCTCTGCCATTCCTGAGATTCTCCAGGCAAGAACACTGGAGTGGATTGCCATTTCCTTCTCCAATGCATGAAAGTGAAAAGTCAAAGTGAAGTCGCTCAGTCGTGTCTGACTCTTAGCGACCCCATGGACTGCAGCCTACCAGGCTCAGGCTCTGGCTTATGGAATTTTCCAGGCAAGAGTACTGGAGTAGGGTGCCTGGCAAGGCTGATAGGAAGCCCTAGAGCCCAAGTCACCAATAAGAGGAGCTTGAGGCCCCCAGGGGCAGGCCAGATTCAGCAGCCCCATGCTCAAGCCTTGGCTGGGAGCCTCCAAGGGAAGGGTGGCCTCCTGCTAACAGGTTGGTAGATTTCAGACGGTCGCACAGGACCCACCAGTCAATCATGCTCCCTGCAGCTGGAGGGCTGAGAGGCACATTTCTATGGCAGCCTCCGTACATCACCTGAATTCCTTTCCCATGCTGACTCTTGCTATTATTTGTGTTTAGAAATAGCCAAGGATTATGAGGGATGAGGATGTACGACAGGAGGATGAAAGAAAACAGCAGAGCCACGAAAATGACAAATGTGGGTGCCTGGACGTGGCTGCAGGGGGCAGACAGGGCAGCACCTGGAGCGTTAATTCTGGCTCAGCCGCAGAATGAAGACAGAGAAGTGGGGCGGGGGCAGCAATGACAAGCGAGAGAAGAGTGCTGCTTCCAGAATAAAGCATTTGAATGGGAGTGAGTGAGTACAGAGGACTGTGCCGGTTAGCCCTTGCCAGGAACCACTGGATCAAAGTGTGGATGTCACTTGTCCCTAAGAAATGGAGGCATATTTCAGCCACCTCACCTCCATTGCTTCAGCAAAACACATTTTGGGCTTTAATAGTAACAAATAAGCTTTGGTTCTTTAGCATCATGATTTTCCATCCTGGTTTCATGTGGTAATCATTTGGGGAGTTTCAGTGTACTGATGCCTGAGACTCTATTTGGATAATTAAATCAGAATTTTTAAGGGCAAGCATGGATATCAGTATTTTAAAAAAATTTTTAATTGGAGGCTAATTACTTTACAATATTGTGGTGGTTTTTTGCCATACATTGCCATGAATCAGCCATGGGTACACACGTGTCTCCTGTCCTGAACCCCCCTCCCACCTCCCTCCCCATCCCATCCCTCAGGGTCATCCCAATGCACCAGCCCTGAGCGCCCTGTCTCATGCATCGAACCTGGACTGGCGATCTGTTTCATGTATGATGATATACATGTTTCAATGCTATTCTCTCAGATCATCCCACCCTCTCCTTCTCCCACAGAGTCCAAAAGACTGTTCTTTACATCTGTGTCTCTTTTGCTGTCTTGCATATAGGGTCATCGTTACCATCTTTCTAAATTCCATATATATGTGTTAATAGGATATCAGTATTTTTAAAAAGCACTTCAGGTGGTGGTAATGAGCCTTCTAGGTTTAGCTGCTTCAGCAAATGGTTCCAAAAAACTATTAGCAGAGCTTGTGAAAGGCCTGTGAATAAAATATACATTTATTCACATAAATATCCGAGAACAATCTGAGGGTATGAGCATTGTATAAGGAAGGTGCTTCAAAGTGCTGAGATTTAACATTTAAATAACCCATGAAAATTGTATTTTCAGCCTGGCTCTTTCTGTTTGCATCAAAGACCATCACACACATATCATCTGCTCTGCCACACCAAAATTAGAGAGAAAAAATCCTTTCTCTTTGCCTTCTCATATTCTCCTGGAAGCAGGGTGAAAATGGGTTTGCATTTCTTAACAGGCCAAAGCAGAGAGAAAGCAAGAGTGTGTGGGACCACTGCATGGACGGCAGAAGCAGATAGACTATGGAGGTTCATTCCAACAATTACTGCTTCTTTATTACCCCGTGCCCGATGCTAGGCAGGGCGCTGGAACAGGGGGGCCACAGAACAAGGCGAGTGGCACCTCTAGGATGCCCAGACCCAGCCCTGCTTGAGAATGGAGGGCCCAAATGTACAGCTGTAAAATGGCAGAGACCTATGCAGTGGAAAGGAGAACGGCGTTCGAAAAAAGACGAACCACCCAAGAGGCAGTCTAACATTGGCTACAGTAGTATTTTATGGTGATTTTATTTTCAGTACAAATCATCAATCATTAATTAATTAAGGACATCTTATGAGGACTTTCCTGGCAGTGCCAGTGGTTGATATTTTGCCTTGCAAAGCCTGGGATGAGGTTTGATCCCATGTTGTGGAACTAAGATCCCTCTGTGCTGTGTTCCATGGCGAAAGGAACTCTGCAAATGGGAATAAGTTAAGGACTCTGAAATGAGAGA
>SJYA01001766.1:137130-190093 GCA_006410615.1 Neotragus moschatus | reverse complement strand
GAGCTGGGAAGGGCTTGGAGACCCAGCAATGCATCTGACCTCAGGGAAAGAAGAAAAAAAAAAAGAATAAAGCGTAGGTGATCCAGGTGGTACAATGACAAAGTGCTTGCCTGCAGTTCGATCCCTGGGTGGGGAAGATCCCCTGGAAGAGGAAATAGCAATCCACTCTAGTATTGCTGCCTGGGAAATCACATGGACAAAGAAGCCTGGCAGGCTACAGTCCATGGGGTCGCAAAGAGTCAGACACCACTGTGTGACTAAACACACACACACACAAACGGTGGGTGTTGCAGCTCTAGGTAAGTTTGCTGCTAAGTAGCTTCAGTCGTGTCCGACTCTATGCGACCCTACAGATGGCAGCCCACCAGGCTCTGCCATTCCTGAGATTCTCCAGGCAAGAACACTGGAGTGGATTGCCATTTCCTTCTCCAATGCATGAAAGTGAAAAGTCAAAGTGAAGTCGCTCAGTCGTGTCTGACTCTTAGCGACCCCATGGACTGCAGCCTACCAGGCTCAGGCTCTGGCTTATGGAATTTTCCAGGCAAGAGTACTGGAGTAGGGTGCCTGGCAAGGCTGATAGGAAGCCCTAGAGCCCAAGTCACCAATAAGAGGAGCTTGAGGCCCCCAGGGGCAGGCCAGATTCAGCAGCCCCATGCTCAAGCCTTGGCTGGGAGCCTCCAAGGGAAGGGTGGCCTCCTGCTAACAGGTTGGTAGATTTCAGACGGTCGCACAGGACCCACCAGTCAATCATGCTCCCTGCAGCTGGAGGGCTGAGAGGCACATTTCTATGGCAGCCTCCGTACATCACCTGAATTCCTTTCCCATGCTGACTCTTGCTATTATTTGTGTTTAGAAATAGCCAAGGATTATGAGGGATGAGGATGTACGACAGGAGGATGAAAGAAAACAGCAGAGCCACGAAAATGACAAATGTGGGTGCCTGGACGTGGCTGCAGGGGGCAGACAGGGCAGCACCTGGAGCGTTAATTCTGGCTCAGCCGCAGAATGAAGACAGAGAAGTGGGGCGGGGGCAGCAATGACAAGCGAGAGAAGAGTGCTGCTTCCAGAATAAAGCATTTGAATGGGAGTGAGTGAGTACAGAGGACTGTGCCGGTTAGCCCTTGCCAGGAACCACTGGATCAAAGTGTGGATGTCACTTGTCCCTAAGAAATGGAGGCATATTTCAGCCACCTCACCTCCATTGCTTCAGCAAAACACATTTTGGGCTTTAATAGTAACAAATAAGCTTTGGTTCTTTAGCATCATGATTTTCCATCCTGGTTTCATGTGGTAATCATTTGGGGAGTTTCAGTGTACTGATGCCTGAGACTCTATTTGGATAATTAAATCAGAATTTTTAAGGGCAAGCATGGATATCAGTATTTTAAAAAAATTTTTAATTGGAGGCTAATTACTTTACAATATTGTGGTGGTTTTTTGCCATACATTGCCATGAATCAGCCATGGGTACACACGTGTCTCCTGTCCTGAACCCCCCTCCCACCTCCCTCCCCATCCCATCCCTCAGGGTCATCCCAATGCACCAGCCCTGAGCGCCCTGTCTCATGCATCGAACCTGGACTGGCGATCTGTTTCATGTATGATGATATACATGTTTCAATGCTATTCTCTCAGATCATCCCACCCTCTCCTTCTCCCACAGAGTCCAAAAGACTGTTCTTTACATCTGTGTCTCTTTTGCTGTCTTGCATATAGGGTCATCGTTACCATCTTTCTAAATTCCATATATATGTGTTAATAGGATATCAGTATTTTTAAAAAGCACTTCAGGTGGTGGTAATGAGCCTTCTAGGTTTAGCTGCTTCAGCAAATGGTTCCAAAAAACTATTAGCAGAGCTTGTGAAAGGCCTGTGAATAAAATATACATTTATTCACATAAATATCCGAGAACAATCTGAGGGTATGAGCATTGTATAAGGAAGGTGCTTCAAAGTGCTGAGATTTAACATTTAAATAACCCATGAAAATTGTATTTTCAGCCTGGCTCTTTCTGTTTGCATCAAAGACCATCACACACATATCATCTGCTCTGCCACACCAAAATTAGAGAGAAAAAATCCTTTCTCTTTGCCTTCTCATATTCTCCTGGAAGCAGGGTGAAAATGGGTTTGCATTTCTTAACAGGCCAAAGCAGAGAGAAAGCAAGAGTGTGTGGGACCACTGCATGGACGGCAGAAGCAGATAGACTATGGAGGTTCATTCCAACAATTACTGCTTCTTTATTACCCCGTGCCCGATGCTAGGCAGGGCGCTGGAACAGGGGGGCCACAGAACAAGGCGAGTGGCACCTCTAGGATGCCCAGACCCAGCCCTGCTTGAGAATGGAGGGCCCAAATGTACAGCTGTAAAATGGCAGAGACCTATGCAGTGGAAAGGAGAACGGCGTTCGAAAAAAGACGAACCACCCAAGAGGCAGTCTAACATTGGCTACAGTAGTATTTTATGGTGATTTTATTTTCAGTACAAATCATCAATCATTAATTAATTAAGGACATCTTATGAGGACTTTCCTGGCAGTGCCAGTGGTTGATATTTTGCCTTGCAAAGCCTGGGATGAGGTTTGATCCCATGTTGTGGAACTAAGATCCCTCTGTGCTGTGTTCCATGGCGAAAGGAACTCTGCAAATGGGAATAAGTTAAGGACTCTGAAATGAGAGAAGATTATGCAGGTAGGTACAATTTAATCAATTTGATCACATGTTTCATTAAAAGACGAAAGTCTTTCCCAGCTCTAGTCAGAGAGGGAGCTGTGACGATGGAAGGAGGGTCACAGGGATGGCAACGTGACCCAAGAGTGGGGGCTCTGAAATGGAGGAAGCAACTGTGAGCCAAGGAGTGCAGGCAGTCCCTGGAAGCTGAAAAAGGCAAAGAAAAGGATCCATCACTAGAGTTTTTTGGAAGGAAAGCAGTCCTACTAACATCTATTTTAGTCCAATGAGACTCACACTGGATTCTGATCTACAGAACTATAAGGTAACAAGTTGATGTTGTTATATAAACCATTAGATTTCTGGTAATTCGCTGCCGCAGCGATAGGAAACTGACAGCTTCCCCAGTGGGGAGAATCTGCCTGCGATACAGGAGATGAGGGTTCGATCCCTGGGTTGGGAAATCCCCTGGAGGAGGAAACAGCAATTCCCTCCAACAATCTTGCCTGGAGAATCCCATGGATGGAGGAGCCTGGCGGGCTACCGTCTATATAGGGTCGCAAAAGAGTTGGACAGGACTCAGCAACCAAACAACAACTAGTCCCAGAAGGATACCAAATCCACTTATAGAAAGACGACGCATGAGACTTAAACGTTTTTGGATTTTATTTTTTAAACTTTTTGGAATAATTTTAGACTTATGGAAGAGTTTCCAAATACTCTCTACTCAGGTTTCCATAATGTTAACATCACACAGAATAACAGTGACATGACCAGTGTTAATAGTACTGGTACAATACTATAAACTACAGATTTTTTTCAGATATTACCAATTTCTCCACCAAAGTCCTTTTTTGTTCCCCTTCTATTCCAAGGTTTCACTTTGCATTTAGTCATCACGCCTTATCGGTCTCCTCCAGTCCGTGACCGTTTCTCAGACTTTCCTTGTCTTTCACGATCTCTGGTGTCTTCAGTTTGGGTTCGTGTAATGCTTTCTCATGAGGACAGTGAGACTGTATTATTGAGAAGAACGCCACAGAGATGAGCTTTTCTCAGGGCATCGTATCAAGGATTCATGATGTGGAGTTGTTACTAGTGATCTTAACCTTGATCATTTAGCTACAGGTTTTTCAAAGTATAAATTATTATCTTCCACTTTAAAACTAGTACATATAGTTTGGGGAAGAGATACGTTGAAGCTACACAAATATTCTATTTCTCCTTAAACATTGGCCCCACTAAATGCCATCTTCTATCCATGAATCTCACTTGCAACAATCACCACTGGCGTGTAGTCATGGAGACTTTCTAGTTTCTTTAGTCCTTCTATATTTGTTAGGGGGAGATCTATAGAGAGAGTTGTTCCTTCTCCGAGTTGTACTTATTTATTCAGTTACTTATTTACATGGACATAAGAGTATTTGTTTTATCCTTTGGGTTATGACCCAGATCCATTATTCTGTTGTTCAAACTGTTTCAGTTGGCCACTGGGGGCTCTTTCAAGTAGACGTCCGTGCCTTTCAATATGCCTCAGTCCATTTTTTTTCTTTTTTTTCTCTCTCAAGAAACTTTCTTTTTTGTTTGTTTGTTTTGTTTGTTTGTGCATTGCTTATCTTGTATTTACCCTGCCCCGCCCCTGGGATCATCCATCACTTCAAAGAGGACTCTGATTTCTTTCATTGAAGAAGAACATTTGGAAGCCAAAGTTTGGATGCTAGGAGGGCTCATTGCTACTCAGGTGTAATGCTTCTAGTCACAGCAGACAAAGCTAGAGATATGTGTGTATGTACTAATTCATGCATACACACAGTTATATATATATTTCCATATCTCTCTGTTTCTATAATTTAAAAATTCAGTTCACACTAATTTCTCCAACTCTAATCTAACACCATAGGGTTCTTTCTTACCCCAATCTTTTCTTTTTAGAATCTATTTCTCCATTTATGAGAAACCTGGATCTCATTATCTACAGTGTATTTATCTTTTTTATTTTTTGAAGACAAGTATATTTTATCTGCAACTCTCCCAGCTCCAGCAATTATACCACTGACCAGTGCAGGCTGGCAGTTGCTGGTTGGGTTCTAGGTGGAATGTTGGGGGATCCTTCTGGTTCTGTTGTGGCTGGTGGATCCACGGTTACCAGGCAGAACCGTGTGGTAGGTCTAGTGCAGTGCAGTGGCTGTGATCCTCTGTGGAGCCTGGCTTTGGGCTGACCCTTTGGAAGGTGAGTGAGGTGGTAGTGAAGCCATTGCTCAATGACCTGAGTCCATGACTCACTTTCTGTAGCATCTAAAGGGAGACAGGTTGTGTCTGCTTGCCATGACCTTATTGGTGGGTCTCCTATTTACATTAAGACTTGTTCAGTCTGTTAGAAGCCGACTTTACCTAAGACGTGAAAGACAGCTCTCAGAAACACTGGCTGCATGGATTAATGAGAAATGCCAACTCTCTGACAAGTTTAGGGTGGCTGAAAAGGAGTGTGCAGAGACTGAATTGGTTCTAGAGAGTGCCAGGCTAGAAAAAGAGTCTTTAAACATAAGCCAACTTACAGATGCTTACAAGAAGGTGAAGAGGACCAACTTGATGTTGATGGAAAAATTAACTTCCTTGGTTAAAGGACTGAAAGAGAAACCCCAACGCTCAACACAGAAAGAAGAGATAGAAGAGATGCTAACGATGCTTGAAGTCGTAGAGGAGATCATGAGACTTAGCATCTCACAAAGAGTTTCTCCAACCCTGCCAGGAGGCCGAGAGTCAAGCCCAGATGGTCGCTTCTGCAGGAGGGGTCCTAGGATTTAAAACAATGCTGTGTTCCACCCCGCCCCAGCTCCACCCAGGCCTCCTGAACTGCCACACTGTATTCATCTACCTTGGCCTCCACCTGCGGGGTCATGGAGGCCAGTGGATCCAGAAGAACACCCCATCAGATGGAGCTCCTCAGCCTTCACGTGCTGGGTTCAGCAATGAACTCCTTTATGGTCCAGTCCTTCCTCCAAATCTAAAGAACCATGGACTTCCAAGAGCAAACCAAGAAATGCGGGACTTCCTCTCGACATAAAGTTTGTGGATTCTCTCTCATTAGCAGTGAAAAAATAGATTGTACTTAAGAGACTAATCTTTGACTCAAGCTGAATCCTCATCAAACTGCATTTCTCAAGACAATATATGTCACTAGGTACGATATCTTATAAGCAAACTCTTTATATGTTATTCTCTATATAAATATAATTTGAAAGTACATTTGATTTAACAATAAAGGCTTAGTTGTTGACAGTAATACTTTTTGAGTTGCATTATAAAATGTGTTTACTTATTAGCTCAACCCAATAAGGCAGGCATATCCAATAGTTTCAGAATTTTGAACCCATATCCTTGTGTGGAACAATTTACCAACTACAGTATTTATGTGTTCAGTTCAGTTCAGTTCGGTTCAGTCACTTAGTCATGTCTGACTCTTTGCAACCCTATGGATTGCATCGTGCCAGACCTCCCTGTCCATCTCCAACTCCCAGAGTTTGCTCAAACTCATGTCCATCGAGTCAGTGATGCCATCCAACCATCTCATCCTCTGTCATCCCCTTCTCCTCCCACCTTCAATTTTTCCCAGTATCAGGGTCTTTTCCAATGAGTCAGTTCTTCACAACATGTGGCCAAAGTATTGGAGTTTCAGCTTCATCAGTCCTTCCAGTGAATATTCAGGACTGATTTCCTTTAGGATGGACTGATTGGATCTTCTTGCTGTCCAAGGGATTCTCAAGTCTTCTCCAACACCAAGTTCAAAAGCATCTCAATTCCNAGTATCAGGGTCTTTTCCAATGAGTCAGTTCTTCACAACATGTGGCCAAAGTATTGGAGTTTCAGCTTCATCAGTCCTTCCAGTGAATATTCAGGACTGATTTCCTTTAGGATGGACTGATTGGATCTTCTTGCTGTCCAAGGGATTCTCAAGTCTTCTCCAACACCAAGTTCAAAAGCATCTCAATTCCTCGGTTCTCGGCTTTCTTTATAGTCCAACTCTCACATCCATGAGAGCTTCCCTGGTGGCTCAGACAGTAAACTGTCTGCCTACAATGTAGGAGACCTGGGTTCAATCCCTGGGTCAGGAAGATCTCCTGGAGAAGGAAATGGCAATCCACTCTAGTATTCTTGCCTGGAAAGTCTCATGGATAGAGGAACCTGGAGTCCATGGGGTTGCAAAGAGTCAGACACAACAGAAACTTCACTTTCTTTTCTTTCTCACATTTATACATGACTACTGGAAAAACCATAGCTTTGATAGATGGACGTTCATTAGTGAAGTAATGTCTCTGCTTTTTAATATGCTGTCTAGGTTGGTCATAGCTTTTCTTCCAAGGAGCAAGCATATTTTAATTTCATGACTGCAGTTACCATCTACAGTGATTTTGGAGCCCAAGAAAATAAAGTCTATCACTGTTCCCACTGTTTCTCATCTATTTACCATGAAGTGATGGGACCAGATGCCATGGTCTTAGTTTTCTGAATGTTGAATTTTAAGCCAACTTTTTCACTCTCCTCTTTCACTTTCATCAAGAGGCTCTTTAGTTCCTCTTCACTTTCTGCCATGAGGGTGGTGTCATCTGCATATCTGAGGTGATTGATATTTCTCCTGGCAATCTTGATTCCAGCTTGTGCTTCTTCCAGCCCAGTGTTTCTCATGATGTACTCTGCATAGAAGTTAAATCAGCAGGGTGACAATATTCAGCCTTGACGCACTCCTTTTCCTATTTGGAACCAGTCTGTTGTTCCATGTCCAGTTCTAACTGTTGCTTCCTGACCTGCACACAGATTTCTCAAGAGGCATGTCAGGTGTTCTATTATTCCCATCTCTTGGAGAAATTTTCCACGATTTTCTGTGATCCACACAGTCAAAGGCTTTGGTATATTCTATAAAGCAGAAATAGAAGTTTTTCGGGAACTCTCTTGCTTTTCTGATGATCCAGCAGATGTTGGCAGTTTGATCTCTGGTTCCTCTGCCTTTTCTAAATCCAGCTTGAACATCTGGAAGTTCACAGATCATGTACTGTTGAAGCCTGGCTTGAAAAAATTTGAGCATTACTTTACTAATATATGAAATGAGTGCAATTGTGCAGTAGTTTGAGCATTCTTTGGCACTGTCTTTCTTTGGGATTGGAATGAAAACTGACCCTTTCTAGTCCTGTGGCCATTGCTGAGTTTTCCAAATTTGCTGGCACACTGACTGCAGCACTTTCACAGCATCATCTTTTAGGATTTGAAATAGTTCAACTGGAATGCCATCACCTCCACTAGCTTTGTTCCTAGTGATGCTTTCTAAGGCCTACTTGAGTTCACATTCCAGGATGTCTGGCTCTTGGTGAGTGATCACACCATCGTGATTATCTGGGTCATGAAGATCCAGATATTTGTGTGTAGTCTTCTTATATTTAGCCTTATAGGATCCAGTCAAAACACTGTCTTCCAAAGATACTTAGGTCTGCTGCTTTCTTCCCCACTGCTTAAGTGCTTAACCATTTTTATAACTTGTCTATTATTTCAGAATATAAGATGACACACAATTCACTCACGTTCATGCTGTCAACTTGAAAACATCCCTTTGGGCACAGGAATAGTGCTTTTGCACCTGTTCCAACTTTGTCTCTGAGACTGGACTTGGAAATCTTAGGCTCTAATACTTTGGAACTCAACTCCTTTAGTCCTGGGAAGCCACCAGTTCTGTGAAATAAATTCAACAGTCACTATAAAGCGCTCACCAATCCCGGGTAGTTTGGACAGTTCCAGCAGTAATTGTCAATTTCTAGCCTTACATGGTTATTTGCCATCTACGCATCTCACTCTTTTCTGTTTCAAGCTCCCTGAAGGTATTCATTCCATCTTTACATCCTTTTAACAGCCCACTTTGGCCATAAGAGATGCTCCATATTAATAGTTTTTCCATCTTTATCTGTGATGAACTGAAGTACGAGGTTATAGACACTATGTGATGGATTTTGTGCCACCAAAAAAGAGGCAATATCTTCTTTTACTTTGAACCCTCTTACCTGCATTCTTTTCTGTCTTCCTCTTGTTTGGCTAAAACTTCTGCCAGATGTACACTCAGTTAAAGCGTTCTTGGACTTCCTTTTCCCCTCTGTTGCCACTGGGGAGCCCAAATTCTCTTCTTTCAAACATTGGGTGCAGACCTCCTGGGTAAAACTTATGACACTGAGATATAACTGTTGATTTTCTTACCCACTTTCCTCACAAGGTATTGAGGCTTTATGAGTGCTGGCCTTGGGTCTTCTTCACCTTAGTATCACCATCACATGGCTTCAGGGCATAGATGCTCTGCCAGGGGTTCACCGAACAGAAGAATAACGCTAGTGGTTAAGGAGTGATATTACAGATGCATTAACATGTGTTGTCATCTGGTCTTGGGAGCAGGGCAGTCTGACCTTTGGTGACAAGTGGGCACTTGTGAACAAAACCCAATTGTGGAACTGTCTAATGTGTGGACAAATGAATGACTGGGGCCAGAAAATAATTGGGAAGATAAATGATTATTAAGCACTAGTAAGTGCCAAGAATTACCAGATCCTTTGCATGTTTTACATCATTTTAACCTTCAACAACCTAAGTTAAATGGCTTTCTGTCTTTGTGCAGAAGAGAAGCATCCCGCACTGAAAGGTAGGTGGTTAATAACTTGTCTAGATCTCACAGCTCTTTGGTGATTGCAGTCCCCCTCCATCTTCCTGCAAAAGCAAAACACTTCCTACTCTACCATGATGTCTGAAGGGAGAGAAATGCATTACATTCATTTGCAAAATTACTTGAACTGTAAGTCAAAGAGCTTTGTTTTGTAAAAATGTTTTTTTAGCCACTAAGTCATGTTCAACTCTTTGCGACCCCTTAGATCATAGTCCGCCAAACTCCTCTGTCCATGGGATTTCCCAGGCAAGAATACTGGAGTGGATTGCTATTTCCTTCTCCAGGGGGATCTTCCTCACCCAGGCACTGAACCCGTGTTTCCTGCACTGCAGGGAGATTTTTTTTTTTTTTTTCTACCACTGAGCCACCAGGGAAGCTATTTTGTAAAAATAAGTGAAAACAAATAAAAGTCTTTAAATTGATGTCAAGCTGCATTTTGTTAGCAAAGTAGTCAGATGCAAAAATCTTCTAACATTGTCAATGGTACCCTTCTCCAATCTACTACACAGTAACTGAGAGAGTTGAAAGATTTTGTTCATGTCTAATACAGGNCACCAGGGAAGCTATTTTGTAAAAATAAGTGAAAACAAATAAAAGTCTTTAAATTGATGTCAAGCTGCATTTTGTTAGCAAAGTAGTCAGATGCAAAAATCTTCTAACATTGTCAATGGTACCCTTCTCCAATCTACTACACAGTAACTGAGAGAGTTGAAAGATTTTGTTCATGTCTAATACAGGCTTTTGGAGAAGGAAATGGCAACCCACTCCAGTGTTCTTGCCTGGAGAATCCCAGGGACGGGGGAGCCTGATGGGCTGTTGTCTATGGGGTTGCACAGAGTCGGACACAACTGAAGCGATTTAGCAGCAGCAGCAACAGCAGCAGCAACAATATAGGCTTACGGGGTAAAATTTGGCAGGCACTTGGATAACCAATATACCCATAAGAAGTGGTAGCTGTTATTGTTGTCTAGAATACATGGCTGTCACTTTCTTTCCCCCAGAGGATTCAAACAGCCAAAGGGTCATGGTCTCATTGATTTTGGTATAAGAATCCAGCTGAGTAAAGGCTTTCCTTTGATTTCTGTGGTCTCAATCATTGGATTGTAACAGCTGGATATCATTAGAATGTCATACAACTTTTATTGGGTCTAAACTTGGCTCCATGAGACTAGACAGAGAGTGATTAGTAGCTATTTTTAATACCCAACTCTTTTCAAATAGATTCTTCCTAGACCACAGCTTTTGTTCGGCAAATTATTATCATTTTAGAAAGGGGGAAATTTGTTCCACTTCAAAAATCTCTCCAAACACTGTGTGTTGCAACTGATTTTGCTTTCGAGCCAATTTTGTGTGCTTGGCAAGCAAGGTATCAGCAAGAGCTTCTTCCAATGAAACACCAGCTTTCACTTCCCCATGGGTGACCACTCTTTCACTTCAGAAGGCACTCATTGCCCCACAGGTTAGACATGCAAGAGGTCAGGCCAATTCTTTCCAAGCACAGGGTCCCACTGCTCAAGGCCTAATTCGCCTGTTTCATCAAGTTGATTAAAATATTTTATTACATCCTGTGACAAACATCTTTCTCAACTCAGAGCAAAGAATGGTGAATGAGGAAGTAGACAATGATTTCAATCATTTACTGGAGGAGGACTATAAACAAAAAAAACATTAGACAAAGTGTTGAGCATGTATTTGCAAATCTTCCCTATTTTAGCAAAGTGGTTGAAGAATCACGTCTGAGGTGATCAATTCAACACTTTTCCTTAAGGCTTGGGAAAAAAAAAACAACAACACACAAACCTCAACTTCCTTCTCCTTTACTCATGATTGTATGGAAGCATTTTAGATGATTGACCAAATGAAAGACAGACAGACAATCTGCAAAATAATCTAAATTTAGAAGAAAATTATAGGGCTACCTTTTTGTGAAAGACCTGTTCAAGAAAAATCAAAATTTACCTTTCGAGCTAAGTCATTTTAATAGCCTGCTGAGACGAAAGCCTTAGAACTGTGCTTGCTAAGCTTTTTTTCTATTCTTTTTTTCTTTTCCTCTCATGCAAATGAAACCAAGCAAAACATACAGCCATGCAAACCCCACCTCAGGCAAGTCTGAGAATATATTATTTCTCAGAACTCAGTTAGATTTATGGTCTATCTAATGTGGACTCTGCTCTTAGAAGATAAATATAGGAAATCATTTCAAAAGGATAACACTTTTGCTTAAAACAAACACAATTTTCTCCTGAGTATGCCTTTAGCCCTAGGCTTTATTGTCTTCAACGCTAATTCTTTTTCTTTTTTTTTCCGCTGTACTTCAGCTCTGAGCCTTAAGAGGGTGCTGGGTACATGATATGTACTCAGGAAATTTTATGAGGTGAATTCATGAGTTTTTTGGGGGGGGATAAAAACCTTCTTGTTAAATACAGGCAAAAAGTTGCTTTGTCATTATTCAGATTTTCTCTCAACATTAGCCAGACCACCACTGGAAACCACTAGCTCTATTCAAGCCACCAGTGTATCACTGCAGTAATGCTGGGCTACCCACTGGGGGACCATAATGGATACAGTCAAGTCAAGTCAAATCAGGTCCCACCACAGCAAACTCAGAGCTTCCCTCTGTTTCCTCCTTAAAGGGATCAGCAGACACCACTGACATGTTTAAAAATAATTACAGGGAGCACTTTTTCTCCAATCCCTCTTCCCATATGCCAATACACGTCACTCACACACACTCGTACCCATACCCCAGATCACAAGTGAAGGTCAGTCGTTTACATATATGCTATGGCGTCATATGGGAATCCTCTCTCACTCTCAGAAATTCTCTCTCTCTCAGTCTCAGAAAATGCTTTTTGTGTGGCTCACCACACTCCCCCCCTCCAGGGAAGGACGAACCATCACCATCCTCATCGTTGTTATGGCAATAAGTAAAGAATCTAATTTACTTGATGTATCCCCCGTGGGGATATACCAGGTTTGTTCTAAGCATGTTACACCTATTAGCACTTTGCACTTATTAGCTTTTTTGATTTCCTCCAAGGTTGAACTATTCTCTCCATTTTACAAATGAAGAAAACGATGATTTAAAGAGC
Source organism: Neotragus moschatus (assembly GCA_006410615.1). Classification (NCBI taxonomy): domain Eukaryota; kingdom Metazoa; phylum Chordata; class Mammalia; order Artiodactyla; family Bovidae; genus Neotragus; species Neotragus moschatus. The sequence continues at coordinate 177,644 of SJYA01001766.1, read as the reverse complement.
ATATAACTGATATAAAGAGGAAGTGAGATTTGACTTCAGGCTGTTTAGTTCGGGGGGCTTCCTCAATAGTTTAGTGGGTAAAGAATCCACCTGCAATGAAGGAGATACAAGAGACCCAGGTTAGATCCCTGGGTCGAGAAGTTTCCCTGGAGAGGGAAGTGGCAACTCACTCTGGTATTCTTGCTTGAAAAATCCCATGGGCAGAGGAGCCTGGTTACAGTCCATGGGGTCACAAAGAGTTGAACAAAACTGACTGACCAACACTTTCATTTTTTTTTTCCACTTAGTTTTGGAGCCCCATACTTAAAATATTTATTTATTTATTTATTTTGGCTGTGCTGGGTCTTCACTGCTGCACGTAAGCTTTTTCTAGTCTCATGAGCCAGGGTTACTCTTTGTCACAGTGCACAGACTTCTCATTTCAGTGGCTTCTCTTGCTGTGGAGCACAGATTCAAGGGCACGTGGGCTCAGTAGTTGCAGCTCCTGGGCCCTAGAGCACAAGTTCAGTAGTTGCGGTACATGGGCTTTGTTGCCATGTGGCATGTGGGATCTTCCTAGACCAGGGATCAAACCTGTGTCTTCCTGCATTGGCAGGTGGATTTTTTACCACTGAGCTACCAGGGAAGCCCAGAGCACCATGCTTTTAATCATATGTTAAAATGCCTTAGGCCAGGCCAGTTACAATATTTCTTATTCTTGACCAATGGTAATTGGTTGACATGTGGGCATGTGATTCAGTCTTGGCTAATGAGAGCCTTCTCTGGGACTTAGACTAGAGATACCAGGAAACAGATACTTTTTTTTTTTACTGGAGTGTTAAGTTGGTTTGTTATGTGTCTGGAGCTACTTGTGACCACCTTTGCCCTACTGGGAAGAGTGTGTCTGACAATGATGTCAACATAGTTGATAGCAGAGCTTACATTTAGAGAGAAAGAGATTCGGAAAGGCCTCATTTAAGCTTTTTAAATGAATTAATATGAATTGGTTTTCTTCTTTTCAGCTAGAATTTTAACTGATACACACCAGAATCTTACCTTACACATACTCAATTTTTCTCTACATAACAGTCAGGTCCAAGAATAGCACTTGACCTAAATTAGGTCAATCAGAACAAAAGTAATGAATTCTGAAATGACTAAGTGGTTGAGAAACTGGACTCAATATTTCTGGTTGGACCTAACCCCCGAGAAGATGTAAGCGCTGAATTTGCTGCCAATATTTTACTACCATTTGTACCCTGTATCTAAAGTCAGCATGCTGCTGCTGCTAAGTCGCTTCAGTCGTGTCCAACTCTGTGTGACCCCATAGATGGCAGCCCCCAGGCTCCCCTGTCCCTAGGATTCTCCAGGCAAGAACGCTGGAGTGGGTTGCCATTTCCTTCTCCAATGCATGAAAGTGAAAAGTGAAAGAGAAGTCGCTCAGTCACCTCTGACCCTCAGCGACCCCATAGACTGCAGCCTTCCAGGCTCCTCCGTCCATGGGATTTTCCAGACAAGAGTACTGGAGTGGGGTGCCATTGGCTTCTCCGAAAGTCAACATAGAAGAAGACAAAATTGTGAAACTGCAGGAAAAAGAAAAACTAAATCCTAATGACATTGTCTGGGCCCTGGATCCTGCTGAACCTGGAGCCGTCAAGCTCTATCATTTGACACCTCTGTTATGCAGGTCAGTGAATCCCATTTTTGTTTAAGCTAGTTGGTGTTGGGTCTTCTATCATTTGCAATGGGATGGATCATTAGTTGATACAGAATTCCACAGTCTGTCTCATTTGGAAAATTCTCTATCCAGGCACAGCTGTTAGCCAGGGTGGCTCAGACACCATATAAATGCCACTGATGATGGTGAAAGTCTCTCAGTCATGTCTCACTCTTTGCAACCCTGTGGCAAAGGGCTACAAAGGACTGTGGCCCGCCAGGCACCCCTGTCCATGGAATTCTCCAGGCAAGAATACTGGAGTGGGTAGCCATTCCCTTCTCTAGGGATCTCCCTGACCCAGGGATCAAACCCAGGTCTCCCGCATTGCAGGCTTTACCGTCAAAGACACCAGGGAAGCCAAAATAAATGTAATTACTATACATTTTTTTCTCAAGTACATAAAGATCATGCTCTCTGGATGAGAGCACAAGGAGACAGCACGAGTTAACCTCGGACTAGGCTGATAGCACAATAATGAGGATGATGGGCAGAATTGTCAAAAGCTAAACACTTCTTAGAGATGGTCTGAAAGATGCTTTCAAATGGACAGCTCTGGTGTAGGTGGGCCCAGCCATCCTGAAGGATGGCTCAGCATTCAAACTTGCAGTTGAGACCATAGGCTGTCCAAGCACATGGTGAGACTCCTGGACACTGGATCCCAAGGACTATGAAGGAAAAAGGGGTTGATTGAAGCCTGAAAGAGACTGTCAACCAGCCACGAGATCATTGATTACCAGTGGTCACTGGAAGCTTCTGTGACTACTGTGTCCCAAATATCCTTCAGGCTATTGCAATTATCACCACGTGACTGGATGTTTCTTGCTGAGGATGTGTGTATGTGGTTTGTGAGGTATACCTCAATGAAGTCTTCTGGACTTTCCAGATTGTCTCATAACCTTGGCCTTAGTGTTTCTGACCTGGTTTTTCCTGCAGTTGCTGGTTCAGAGCATTTGAGGATGTAACCCACTGGCAACCCTGCCCAGTTAGCTGACTCATAGGAAGGCTCACTCCGTATGGAGGAGAAAGATGCCTTGTCTACGGCTCCATGAACACTTCTGCCTGTGCCAGGAAACGAGCTGAGCATGCCGTGTGCTATTGCATCTGACTTGGGCACTTGTAGACCGGAAGATGAGACTTTTCTGGACCTGGGGCTAGGCCACCTTGGTCTGATGGTCCTGAAAGCGCTGACCGTGCAGGATCAGGTGATGTACCCGGCTTGTGCCCCATATCACAGGTAGTGTGGGCACTGCCATTCCACTTGAAGGAGTGGGCTAAAGGCAGTGTTTTAGCTGTGGTGTCAGTAGGTGGAGGCACTGTGGGCTGGAGCAGAGAGAAGGCAGGATGTTGGCAACCACTGGGAAGTGGAAGTTAGAGGTGAAAGTGAAGTGAAGGCTTGGTGTGAGATGGAGGCCCCTGACAGGATGGGGAGGCTGGGCTCTATAGACACTGAAGGCTGGGTTCTACTCAAATCAAGGCCAGGGCGTGGACAGTATAGACCAGGCTTGGTCATGGAGAGAAAGCTGGGCTGGAGAGGCAGCAGAAACAGAAGCATGATCTGAAGCAAAACCAGGGACCAACTCGAACAAGTAGACGTGTTGCTTTGCTGGGACCCTGTAGCCAGCTACAGATTTATATCTTTCTTTATTCCCCTTCTGGAATTGTTCTGGGCCTTAGAAGTGCAAGTTTCTACCTTTCTGCCTCATTTTTCTTCAAGAATCTTGTGTGCTATTTAGTGTTTGGACCCCTAGAGGTTGGATATGGGAAGTTTGGCTCCTCTGCATATCATAGGTGAGAATGGTCTGATCCTTCTGAAGCCTGAAATTTCCAGCAGACTATTCCTATCTACACTCACTTAACCTTGGAACATGATTTCTTGAAATATTGGTGTGTGTTTGGGCCTTAGCTGTTACTGTCAGAGAAATCACTTTGAAAGCTTCATTTTCTGGGATAACAGAAATTCAGAAATATGAAATTTCTCACTGTCCATCGTTATTGGGTTATTGTAAGCAACAAAATCATGTATAAAATGTTACAAATTATTTAGGGTTTATATCTTTCTTACTGACAAGCAGGGCTTGGCATAATCTGAAAAATGAGTATTCATAAACAGAGTCTACTGAAATGGAAAAAGAGAATCATACACCATGCAGAAGGAGAAAGCCAAGTGGGTTAGTTTATCTGATACATCTAAGTAAACCAGTTCCTTGGGAGATACAATCATTTCCTGGTACTAAAAGGAACATGTTGTGTATGTATATGTTCTAACACACAGAACACAAAGCCACTTACTGAACAACATCTTCAAGTGCAGTTTTGGAGACAACAGAATGAGCCCAGGTCTGATGATGGATTGTGCGTGCTCGGTTGCTAAGTCATGTCCTACCCTCATAGACTGCACAGGTTCAAATCCCAGCTCTGCTGACTGCCACCTGTGTGACTCTGGGCAAGTGGCTTAGCTGCTCTAGGTCTGTTTTCTTATTTGTAAAATGAGGACAACAATAGGGCCATTTTCATTTCATTGTCGAGGAGATTAAATGAATTAACAAATAAAGAAACTAGGAGAGAATCTGGCTCATGGTGAACACCAATCAATGTCTTCCTCTTCTTGTTATTTCTCATACTAATACTAAATACTCAGTTCAGTTCAGTTCAGTCGCTCAGTCGTGTCCAACTCTTTGCAACCCCATGGACTGTAGCACACCAGGCCTCCCTGTTCATCACCAACTCCCAGAGTCCATCTAAACTCGTGTCCATTGAGTCGGTGATGCCATCCAGTCATCTCATCCTCTGTTGTCCCCTTCTCCTCCTGCCCCCAATCCCTCCAGCATCAGAGTCTTTTCCAATGAGTCAACTTTTCGCATCAGGTGGCCAAAGTACTGGAGTTTCAACTTTAGCATCATTCCTTCCAAAGAACACCCAGGGCTGATCTTCAGAATGGACTGGTTGGATCTCCTTGCAGTCCAAGGGACTCTCAAGAGTCTTCTCCAACACCACAGTTCAAAAGCATCAATTCTTTGGTGTTCAGCTTTCTTTATAGTCCAACTCTCTCATCCATACATGACCACTGGAAAAACCATAGCCTTGACTAGACGGACCTTTTTTGGCAAAGTAATGTCTCTGGTTTTTAATATGCTGTCTAGGTTGGTCATAACTTTTCTTGCAAGGAGTAAGCGTCTTTTTTATTTCATGGCTGCAGTCACCATCTGCAGTGATTTTGGAGCCCCCCCAAAAAAGTCTGCCACTGTTTCCAAGTACCACAAGGTGCTAGTTCAAGAGTGGTCCAAGGGCCTCTACAGATGAGCTTTCTAAAGCTCTAGGCTAATTCTGTCTGAGATTATTTCCATAGTCACCCTCCATCTTCTGGGAAAACTTTCCTTCCAGTGCCTGCCTTCTCCTTCTCCTCAGCCAAATCTCATACCCTGAGTTCCCACTCTCATCACTCTGGCCTTGGGCTCCCCTCTGCAGTGTTTGACTTATATCCACTATTGTCAGGTATTCCTGTCCTTTTGTTCTTTTTTCCTCTTCTCTTTTACTAGCCTTCTCCAAGTACTGGCCCTTCAGGAAACTGACATATAAATGTGATGGACTAATCCAAGCTAGTAATGGTTAATTTTATGTCAATTGGCTAAGGTACGGGGCCCAGCTGTCCCATCAAACACTAGTCTAGATGTTGCCGTGAAGATATTTTTTAAGATATGTGTGTGCGTGCTCAGTCTCTCATTTGTGTCTGATTCTTTGTGACCCTATGGACTGTAGTATGCCAGGCTCCTCTGTCCATGGCATTCTCCAGGCAAGAATACTGAAGTGGGTTGCCATTTCCTTCTGCAGGGTATCTTGCCACCCCAGCAATGGAACTCATGTCTCCTGCATTGCAGGCAGGTTTTTACCACTGAACCACTTGGGAAGGCTTTTTAAAATATGATTAACATTAAATCAGTAGACTTGGAGTAAAAGCAGATTACTGTCTGTAATAGGGGTGAGTCTCATCCAATCAGTCAAAGGCCTCAAGAGAAAAGACTGAGATCTTCTTGAGATCTTCTTAAGATCTTCTTAAGATCTTCCTTCTTAAGAAGGAAGGGATTCTGCCTCCAGATTGCTTTTGGACTCAAGATGACAACATTGACTCCTGCTGGAGTTCCCAGACTGCTGGCCTGTTCTGTAAATTTCAGACCTGTCAAGCTCCACAATTACATGAGTCAATTCCCTAAAATAAATCTCTCTCTCTCTCTCTCTCTCTCTATATATATATATATATATATATGCACACACACACACCTCCTATTGGTTCTATTTCTCTAAAAAACCCCAACCAATACAATTATTGATGTGTGTAATGGCTAAATGTCTCTGCTTCCTCACTAACATTTGCATTTTAACAAGGGCTCAGATTTAAAAAGTGAGGAATTGTGAACATTGCTAAGTACTCTTGGAGAGCAAGTAGAGGGTATGGAGGTCCTTCCCAGTGACTTTGAAATCACTTCATACAGGTGGCAGCCTATTCTTGAGATGGGCCTGGGCTAGTCCATAAATGGCTTTATTTTCTTCTCTCTGAAGCTATGCATGGACTATGTAGAAATGACTTTAGCTATAGTCACATACCACACACATTTATTTTAGTCTGGGTTAATATTTGGAAATCATCTATAAATAAAAAGTCTTCCTATTGCTTTGTGCATCTGCTGTGAACGTTGGTGTAATTCGCCTATTTATCATAATCATAACAGCAAGGTAAACATGAATCACTGTCTCCTTAAGAGTGGGAAAGAAACAAATATTTCTCTGAAATTTCTTAGAGGAAAGTCAATCTTCTACCCATTACATTAAGGCAGAAAAATCAATCAGCGCCAAATCCAAGTCCTTTTCTTTTTTAGTTTTTCATGTGGAAGACTCATCAATAAATCTTCCAGAGGCGTCATTGTTCTTACAAAGGTAATATCACACACTTTCAGAAATGGCAGAACAATGATAATGTAAGGGCAAGGTGGACTTTGGAAAAGAAATGAACCTGCGATGTGATACAATATCAAATGCCTCTGGTTTCTACAATGCAGACCATTATTATGGCTACGATGCTTTCTCAGCATGAAAATGTAGAAAATTGGTATTCACCGATGGAACATAGTTACCATATTTCTTTTTTATGGTCTGTGTTTTGACAATCACTTATCCTCACCCATTCTTGCCCGCTTGCCTGCTCTCTCCTCCAGTTTCTGGTCTGCCTTGTGAGATCATGGATCTCCCATTCTCTAAGAAAGTAAAGCAGGTAACCTTCTCTATGAGAATGAGAAAGTCTGCAAAAGAGGAACAAGGGGTAGAGAAATATTAAGGAAGGTTTACTGCCTTGGGACCGTGACTCAAATCACCCTTACCTAGAGGTGCTTAGGAGTTAACTTTTTGGAGAAGTTAACTTTTTTTGCGAAGCCTTGACTAACCTTAGAGCTGACTGGGAGGTAACTTGTCTGGAAGCCACTGGAAGAAGGTGAATGTTGGTAAGGGAGAGGTCAAGTAGGAGCAAAAGGGAAAAGTGGAAGAGGACTGGGGGTCTGGTCCCCAACCTGATTCTAGGGGGATCTGTAGGTATCACCAAGTGCCATGGGGCCCGCAAAGAAAGAGTAACTGTTGTTTGATTAGAATACATTGGGATAATTATGCAAAGGACTGATTAGTAAGTTTCTCCCATATTTCTACACTTCAAAAATCCCTTAGCTTATCTCCTGAATGCTCCCCAAGCCTGAAGATAGAGTCATTCATGGGCCGCCCGTGGGGGCAGCAGAAACGAGTCTATACACACTGGGCAGAGGCTAAAGAGAGACGTGTGTCTGGAAGCCAAGGGCAGGACGAGTCTCCCCAGCTCTCACAGACTTCGGGACAGTTGTCTGCAGTCAGGAAGGGGAGGAGAAGGGAAGAGAGGGAGGCAGGGGAAGACGGGAGGATGGTGCAGCTCGCCCTCACCCACAACAAGGAGCTTCCTTTGCGCCAACTGGAAGCTCGCTGGACGCTGCACACCCCAAGTGGTCCTTCCTGCTGCTCTCCGATGGACGATGCTCTTCCCACGACTCAGTTATCCTCAGGGTGCTGTGAAGGTGGGGATGGTCTACCTTCAGTGGGACTGAGAAGGGACAAGGCGAATCTAGATGAGGCTTTCTAAATTTTCAGTTCAGTTGCTCAGTTGTGACCGTCTCTTCACGAACCCGCCCACCACAGCACGGCAGGCCTCCCTGTCCATCACCAACTCCTAGAGTCTACTCAAACTCATCTCCATTGACTCGGTGATACCATCCAATCATCTCATCCTCTGTCATTCCCTTTTCCTCCTGCCCTCAATCTTTCCCAGCATCAGGGTCTTTTCAAATGAGTCAGCTCTTCACATCATGTGGCCAAAGTACTGGAATTTCAGCTTTAGCATCATTCCTTCCAAAGAAATCCCAGGGCTGATCTCCTTCAGAATGGACTGGTTGGATCTCCTTGCAGTCCAAGGGACTCTCAAGAGTCTTCTCCAACACCACAGTTCAAAAGCATCAATTCTTCAGTGCTCAGCCTTCTTCACAGTCCAACTCTCACATCCATACATGACCACTGGAAAAACCATAGCCTTAACTAGACGGACCTTTGTTGGCAAAGTAATGTCTCTGCTTTTGAATATGCTGTCTAGGTTGGTCATAGCTTTCTTCTAGATTTTGGTATTACTCAAATTCAGGGTTGAGTAAATTTTTGTTGTACCATTGTTCTGTGCATTGTAGGATATTTAGCAATGCTTCAGAATTCTACCCACTAGATGCCAGTTGCATCCCCAGTTTCAGGTGAAATAAGCCTACATATAGCTAGATATTGCACAGTGTTCATTGGAGGGCATCAGTGGCTGCCAGCTGAGAACCCTGGTCGCCACTGAACCAGTCTGAAATCTCCCTCTGAGCTGCCATGGTATATATATATATATTTTAAGTATAAGATTCTTTTTTAGAAAACTGGAGTTTAACAGCTTTACAATGTTGCGTTCATCTCTGCTGTACAACGACATGAATCAGCTATGTGTAAACACACACCCTCTCCCTCTTGGAGCTCCCTTCACGCTCCCCAGCCCACGTCTCTAGGTGAGCACAGCGCACAGAGCTGAGCTCGCTGTGCCGCGCAGTGTCTTCCCACTAGCTATCTGTTTTACACATGGTGGTTTATTCATGACGAACCTCATCTCCCAAGTTCATTCCACCCTGCCCTTTCCCCCTGTGTCTACACGCCTGTTCTCTAGGCCTGCATCACTATTCTTGCCCTAGAACTAAGTTCATCTGGACCATTTTTCTAGATTCTACCTACATGCGTTAATGCTGCTAAGTCACTTCAGTCGCGTCCGACTCTGTGTGACCCCATAGACGGCAGCCTACCAGGCTCCCCCGTCCCTGGCATTCTCCAGGCAAGAACACCGGAGTGGGTTGCCATTTCCTTCTCCAATGCATGAAAGTGAAAGTGAAAGGGAAGTCGCTCAGTCATGTCCGACTCTTGGCGACCCCATGGACCGCAGCCCACCAGGCTCCTCCGTCCATGGGATTTTCCAGGCAAGAGTACTGGAGTGGGGTGCCAATATGATATCAAATTCTTTCTCTTCATTCTCCCTCTCTTTTTTTTCCTCTCTTGCTCTCTGTCTCTTTCTCTCCTCCTGCCCTTCCTTCCCCACCTACTTTCCAACTCCACTACCTTAGTCTAAGATGCAGTCTTGTTCAGCCTGCACAGCTGCTATAGCGTCCATCCTAACCGGCTTTCTGTATCCCCTTCACTCTCCAAAATCAGTGTCTACCCTGAAGCCATGGTGATTTAAAAAAAAAAATCCCCGTCCTGTGCTTAAAACTTGTGGGCCTTCCCAACTCTTTAGCTCCCTTAGGATGAAGACCAAAGCCTTGGCCATTTGACGTGAGTCCACGTGATCAGGATGCCCTGCAGACACCTCACTCCATCATCATCTGGGCTTCAACAACCCTGCTCTTTCACTGTTCAGATGGACCATGATTCATTCAACCACAGGGCCTTTGCACGCCCTGCTCTTCTGCCTGAGATCCTCTCGCTCAGTGTAGCTTCCTGATCAGCAGGCAGTGTTTCTCTATCAGCTCAAGCATCACTTCCCTGTGAATGCTCAGAAGGAATCAGGCTCCTTCTGCCCAACGTCCCCGTATGGGTATGGAACGCTGCTCTGTAGCCGCTGTCACGGTTGTGGCTTTACACTAGAGGGCTGTGACCTGGTTAACCCTATCTCCTCCTCTGAGCGGTAGGATGCAGGACACTAGGGCTGACTGACTGCCTTCCGCCTCCCTCTCACCGATTCCCTTCTTTGCATCTCCCTTCACTCTTTGTGGTCACAAGTCCATATGGGTCTACTGAGCTCCAGTCTGTACCTCCTGCACTGAACTCTCTAGAACACTATGTCTGTTTTTTCTGTTATTTATGTTTTGACCAATTTCTAGCAACTTACCATCAATTCTCTGCCTTTTGTGTGGGCTAAGTTTTTTGAAAGAATATTAAGGTGCTGAAAAGATGTCACTCAAGCTCTCTTTATCGGTTCCCTCCAAGGCGCCCCCCAGTCTTTTGTTCAAAGCAAAAGGAATCCTGAGCCTTCCAGTCATGTCTCAGCCATCAGTTCAGTTCAGTTCAGTCTCTCAGTCATGTCCGACTCCTTGTGACCCCATGAATCGCAGCACACCAGGCCTCCCTGTCCATCACTAACTCCCGGAGTTCACTCAGACTCATGTCCATCGAGTCAATGATGCCATCCAGCCATCTCATCCTCGTCCGTCCCCTTCTCCTCCTGCCCCCAATCCCTCCCAGCATCAGAGTCTTTTCCAATGAGTCAGCTCTTCGCATGAGGTGGCCAAAGTATTGGAGCTTCAGCTTTAGCATCATTTCTTCCAAAGAAATCGCAGGGCTGATCTCCTTTAGAATGGACTGGTTGGATCTCCTTGCAGTCCAAGGGACTCTCAAGAGTCTTCTTCAACACCACAGTTCAAAAGCATCAATTATTTGGTGCTCAGCCTTCTTTACAGTCCAACTCTCACATCCATACATGACCACAGGAAAAACTATAGATGGACCTTTGTTGACAAAGTAATGTCTCTGCTTTTTAATATGCTATCTAGGTTGGTCATAACTTTCCTTCCAAGGAGTAAGCGTCTTTTAATTTCATGGCTGCACTCACCATCTGCAGTGATTTGGGAGCCCCCAAAAATAAAGTCTGACACTGTTTTCACTATTTCCCCATCTATTTCCCATGAAGTGATGGGACCAGATGCCATGATCTTCGTTTTCTGAATGTTGAGCTTTAAGCCAACTTTTTCACCCTTTACTTTCACTTTCATCAAGAGGCTTTTTAGTTCCTCTTTACTTTCTGCCATAAGGGTGGTGTCATCTGCATATCTGAGGTTATTGATATTTCTCATGGCAATCTTGATTCCAGCCTGTGTTTCTTCCAGTCCAGCGTTTTTCATGATGTACTCTGCATATAAGTTAAATAAGCAGAGTGACAATATACAGCCTTGACGTACTCCTTTTCCTATTTGGAACCAGTCTGTTGTTCCATGTCTAGTTCTAACTGTTGCTTCCTGATCTGCATACAGATTTCTCAAGAGGCAGGTCAGGTGGTCTGGTATTCCCATCTCTCTCAGAATTTTCCACAGTTTCTTATGATCCACACAGTCAAAGGCTTTGGCATAGTCAAGAAAGCAGAAATAAATGTTTTTCTGGAACTCTCTTGCTTTTTCCATGATCCAGCAGATGTTGGCAATTTGATCTCTGGTTCCTCTACCTTTTCTAAAACCAGCTTGAACATCAGGAAGTTCATGGTTCACGTATTGCTGAAGCTTGGCTTGGAGAATTTTGAGCATTACTTTACTAGCATGTGAGATGAGTGCAACTGTGTGGTAGTTTGAACATTCTTTGGCATTGCCTTTATTTGAGATTGGAATGAAAACTGACCTTTTCCAGTCCTGTGGCCACTGCTGAGTTTTCCAAATTTGCTGGCCTATTGAGTGCAGCACTTTCACAGCATCATCTTTCAGGATTTGAAATAGCTCAACTGGAATTCCATTACCTCCACTAGCTTTGTTTGTAGTGATGCTTTCTAAGGCCTACTTGACTGCACATTCCAGGATGTCTGGCTCTAGTTGAGTGATCACACCATTGTGATTATCTGGATCATGAAGATCTTTTTTGAAAAGTTCTTCTGTGTATTCTTGCCACCTCTTCTTAATATCTTCTTCAAGCCTCTAGCTTATGCAGCTGATAATAAAAATGTTTTCTTAAACATCAGAGACAGGCAGAAAAAGGACTCACTGCATTTGTCAGGCGAACTCTGCTTTAGCCGGGCTTTTGACAGTAGGCAAGAGAAAACATAGTTAATGGCAATGACTGATAGCAGTATTGCGATGGGTCGTGAACTTATCTGGCTCCTCTGTTTCTGGTTTGTGGTTCTATCCCAAGTCTGTAATGACATATAAAATAATAGACTGCTTATCCTCGTCTTTCTCCTTCATCGCAAATCACGTGTCTGAAGACAGAACATGGAATTTCCAAGATGTGAACTTGTCACTAAGCATGTGCGCCATTCAATAGATTGCTACTGAGTCAGGACCTCACACCTCATGTTTAACTTAAACCTATTTCCTCCACATGGTTCCGCTTGAAGCAAGCTTTCCTTTCATCTTTCCTTGGCCTCTTTAGGCTGTTGAAAGGAGACTGTGACCTCTTCCAGTCTTAACAAGACAGTGCTGGATATCTAGTAATCGTAAGGCAGGGATATCAATGGGGGTTGTTACAGGTCTCGACAGGGAGGAGGCACTTTTCACGTCCGTTATTGCATTGCAGTGGTACTGGCGGGATCCTAAGAGAAAACTCAGGGCCCCAGGCAGAGACAGGAGACTTGTTCACCTCAGTCGGAAATTCCGTCTTACTAGGATTTCTGCTGTAAACACCTGGGGCCACAGTCACGTTTGCTTTACAAACTCCAGGAGAAATGCTCACTGAGAAAATTCACAGAAGTGCTAGAGGGGAGAATTGGGCTGCTGTCCTGGTAATTGGTTTAAGCTCCATAATTGCAGCGACTGTCTGTTTTCTTCAACATCATGTCCCTAGAGCCTAGCAGAGTTAATGTTTCCAGCAAATACCTGTCGATCTTCTGTGTCTGTAACACAATAGGGAGATGGGCTGGGGGGCGGGGGGGGGGCACGTTTCCGGTGTTTATGGGAACAGGGAAGGAGAAAATGTGGAGAAAGAGGAAAAATGACAACAAATAAGCTTATATTTGTGTAAGCTTTATTTTCTTTAAAAATATTTTCTTCTGTTATATTTTCCTGAGAATGTCTTTAAGATGCCTTCTTATATGACAGTTAGTATCTCCATTTTTTTTTTTTTAATAGCCTGAGAAGGAAAAACACAAAATGTAGATTCCCTTGGGTCATGTGGTGAATCTATTTAATTCTTTTTCTGTTTTAAAATATGCTTGTTTCCTGGTTGATCTTAAGTAGGTTCATGTCTGTCTAAAATTATTTGTGTTGTGAGACAGGGACAAAAACCGTGCTACTGAAAAGTTTAGTCTAGTCTCATGTACCACAAGGTTACTTAGATTTAAGAAGAGTCAAGAGTTATTTGCATTAAAGAGGCAGCTATGATTACAGGAGTGGTCATTTCTCAGCTTGTGTGAACAAGTTAAAATTCTCTTTTTGCCTTTCCATGACATCAGAGGCCCTCGTTCTGCTGGAAGAATTTTCTGAAAGTTTGGGGATGAAAGTTTATCCACCTTTTGTTTTCCTTTTCCCCAGCATATGGTAGACATCATAACAGGAATATGTTGTAAGGTGTTTCTTAAGGAAGGAGGTGAGGGGCTTTCCTGGTCGCTTAGTGAAGAATCCACCTACCATTGCAGGAGACACAGGTTTGATCCTGGGTCCAAGAAGATCTCACATGCCGCGGACTACCAACGGCCATGTGCCACCAACGGCCGTGTGCCACAACTATTGAGCCTGTGCTCTGGAGCCCACGTGCCATGACTACTGAAGCCCATGTGCCTTAGAGCCTGTGCTCCACAACAAAAGAACCCACCTCGATGAGAAGCCCCCGTACTGCAAGGAAGAGGAGTCCCCACTCATGGTACTTGAGAAAGCCCATGTGCAGCACCAAAGACCCAGCACAGCCAAAAAGAAATAAAATTAATTAAGAAAAGAAAGGAGGTGAGACAAAGAAAGATATGATAGGATATCACTTATATGTGGAATCTAACGATACAAAGGAGCTTATTTACAAAATAGAAATAGACTCAGACATAGAAAATGAACTGATGGCCACCAAAGGGGAAGGTGGGAAGCTAAATTAGAAGTTTGCAATTATACTCATTACTATATATAAACAAGGACTTACTACATAACACACAGAACTACACTCGATATTTTACACTAACCTATAAGGAAAAAGAGTCTGAAATAGATATATGTGTGTGTGTGTGCGTGTGTGTAACTGAATCATGCTCCTGTGCACCTAAAATGAACAGAACATTGTAAATCATCTATCAGTTCAGTTCAATTCAGTTCAGTCACTCAGTTGTGTCCGACTCTTTGCGACTCCATGAATCGCAGCACGCCAGGCCTCCCTGTCCATCACCAACTCCCTGAGTCCACCCAAACCCATGTCCATCAAGTCGGTGATGCCACCCAGCCATCTCATCCTCTGTCGTCCCCTTCTCCTCCTGCCCCAATCCCTCTCAGCATCAGGGTCTTTTCCAATGAGTCAGCTCTTCGCATGAGGTGGCCAAAGTACTGGAATTTCAGCTTCAGCATCAGTCCTTCCAATGAACACCCAGGGCTGATCTCCTTCAGAATGGACTGGTTGGATCTCCTTGCAGTCCAAGGGACTCTCAAGAGTCTTCTCCAACACCACAGTTCAAAAGCATCAAGTATAGTTTAATGGAAAAAAAGAGAAGGAAGGTGTTTGAAAAAAAAAAAGAAGGAAGCAACTAGCTGGATGTCCAGGTTATAAAAGATTGCAAATGTATAGTTCCATTGTGGAGCTGAAGTGTGGACATGAAGTTAAGTATCTAGTTGGGAACAGGATACTTGCATAATAACAATGTTGAGGCCTGTACTTTCTGCCTGTCTTGCTGATGGTCTCTGCCACTTAAGCTTCTTATTTCTGTCACTCGCATTGCTTCAGCTTCCTTCTCTTTTCCAATTCCCAGTCTATGTCACGGCACTGAAGATACAGACTCCCCCTCACACAAGAAATTCCGTGGCTATTCTTTTAAGATCTCACATTTTTTATTGCACGACCTAGCAGTAGTTTTTACACTGTTTTTGAGTCTGAATCGCTCATTGTGAATTTGCAGGGTGATATCATTTAGATCATTAATCTCTCTGTGTCCAGTTTTTTTACATTTGCACCTTGAGAATGTTATTATCTACCCCAGAGTATGGGTCTAGAAAGCTTCTCTGGTGGCTCAGATGGTAAAGAATCTGCCTGCAGTGCAGGAGACCAGGGTTTGGTCCCTGAGTTTGGAAGATCTCCTGGGTAATGGCTACCCACTCCAGTATTCTTGTCTGGAGAATCCCATGGACAAAGGAGCCCGTGGGCTACAGTCCATAGGGTCACAAAGGGTCGGACAGGACTGAACAACTAGGCACACACATGTAGGTCTAGAGGAAGAAATACAAGGAGATATAAAGAGGATGAAGCAAGTCTGAAGCAAGCCGTGTTTCTATTCCCAAAGGAAATCCAAATAACTTTTTTCCTCCATATTTCTTTGAGTCTGCTTTCCTTAATTTTCAGCTGAGCAGTATTTCTGTATCACTAAGAAAAAACAGGGCTTCCCTGGTAGCTCAGCTGGTAAAGAATTCGCCTGCAGTGCAGGAGACTCTGATTCGATTCCTGAGAGACGATCCCCTGGAGAAGGGATAGGCTACCCACTCCAGTGTTCTTGGGCTTTCCCTAGTAGATCAGATGGTAAAGAATCTGCCTGCAATACGGGAGATCTGGATTCGATCGCCAGGTTGGGAAGGTCCCCTGGAGGAGGGCATGGCAACCCACTCAGTATTCTTACCTGAAGAAGCCCCATGGACAGAGGAGCCTGGCGGGCTACAGTCCAGGGGTCACAAAGAGTCAGACACTACTGAGCAACTGAGCACAGCACAGAAAGAAAGAGCAAGAAATGTTGTCAATTGAACTATGACACATGTTTTCTTAAAATGTCAATTTTAAGATATGTATCAATGTTGGAGATGTTAAAGCATGAAAAAAATTGACAAAACATGCATGTTCGGCTTACACCATTAGAGCCAGTGGTATGGCATGACCAACCCAAGCTACATTTCAAAAATTATAAGCTAGGCATTATCGACTACGTGTGTTTTTATTTTAGAAGCCTTTTTTTTTTTTTTTTAACTACAATTATTGTCATGTGAATCCTGAAAGAACTGAAAGCACAGAACTTCTGAGAGCTGTTTTCATGGGCAGTGGATGGACACCGTCTAATGCTCAGTATTTGACTTACATTACAGTTTTATTCAGCTTCTATGACCCATTTATTTATTTTAAATCCAACATTCTTTCTCTGAGAATTTCTTTTAAAATAACAGCCACTCTTTGGTGCCTCCCACAAATAACCATCCTTGCACGCTTGCTGCTGACTCGGCACTGGCAGTTAAACACAGTCTGTTTCCCAGGGCTGTGTCCGCTCTCCCATCCAGCAGGGGGATGTTGAGACAGCCTGGGCCACAGCACTGTGACTCCAATTGGCCTCGGTTGTACAAACTCATCAATCAGACTGTTGCATGGAAAAGTTGTACAAGCTCATCAATCAGACTGTTGCATGGAAAAAGTATTGGGAGTTTTATACTTTCCAAGAGAAAAATCTAAATGTATTGCCTTATCCTTTTTTTCATTTTATAATACCAATCTTTGCTCAGTGAAGAATATACACATTCAAAGCTGCAAAAGGTGACTTAGGAGTCACTGTGACCATCTTCATAGTGAACTGTAATACAATTTTGTTGGTCTGCTTACATGTCAATCAGTCCAATGTTTCTTTGAAAGCAAGGCAAGAGTAATCAAGACAGATGGGAGGGGTTAGAGAACATTCAATATTCCTTTGTTAATATGTGCAACACTAGCTATGATTTTCTAAGTACTTACTATGTGCCAGGCACTGCTGAAAGGCAATTAATAAGCTCTTGTGACTTATTTCTTGTAACACGTATAAGAGGTAGGTGATGCTATAAGGGACATCTCACAAAGAAAAAAACTGAATGTTGTGTATCGATTTGCAGCCCTTCAAAATTCATATGTTGAAGTCCAAACCCATGGTATGACCATATTTAGAGACAGTCTTTAAAGAGGTGTAGCACAGTGCATGCATTCCATTCCCAAATTCCAACCTCAAAGAAAGGCAAGGCCAAAAAATGTTCAAACTACCACACAATTGCACTCATCTCACACACTAGGAAAGTAATGCTCAGAATTCTCCAAGCCAGGCTTCAGCAGTATGTGAACCGTGAACTTCCAGATGATGCTCAAGTTGGATTTAGAAAAGGCAGAGGAACAGGGATCAAACTGCCAACATCTGCTAGATCATCAAAAAAAACAAGAGAGTTCCAGAAAAAAAATCTACTTTTTCTCCATAGACTATGCCAAAGCCTTTGACTGTGTGGATCACAATCAACTGTGGAAAATTCTGAAAGAAATGAGAATACCAGACTACCTGACCTGCCTCTTGAGAAACCTGCATGCAAGTCAGGAAGCAACAGTTAGGACTGGACATGGAACAACAGACTGGTTCCAAATAAGAAAAGGAGTACGTCAAGGTTGTATATTGTCACCCTGCTTATTTAACTTATATGCAAAGTACATCATGAGAAATGCTGGGTTGGAGGAAGCACAAGCTGGAATCAAGATTGCCGGGAGAAATATCAATAACCTCAGATATGCAGATGACATCACCCTTATGGCAGAAAGTGAAGAAGACCCAAAGAGCCTCTTGATGAAAGTGAAAGAGGAGAGTGAAAAGTTGACTTAAAACTCAACATTTGGAAAACGAAGATCATGGCCTCCGGTCCCATTACTTCATGGGAAATAGATGGGGAAACATTGGAAACAGTGGCTGACTTTATTTTTCTGGGCTCCAAAATCATGGCAGATGGTGACTGCATCCATGAAATTAAAAGACACTTACTCCTTGGAAGGAAAGTTATGACCAACATAGACAGCATATTGAAAAGCAGAGACATTACTTTGTCAGCAAAGGTCCATCTATAGTTTTTCCAGTGGTCGTGTATGGATGTGAGAGTTGGACTATAAAGAAAGCTGAGCGCTGAAGAATTAATACTTTTGAACTGTGGTGTTGGAGAAGACTCTTGAGAGTCCCTTGGACTGCAAGGAGATCCAACCAGTCCATCCTAAAGGAGATCAGTCCTGGGTGTTCATTGAAAGGACTGATGCTGAAGCTGAAACTCCAATACTTTGGTCACCTGATGTGAAGAACTGACTCACTTGAAAAGACCCTGATGATGGGAAAGATTGAAGGCGGGAGGAGAAGGGGACGAACGAGGATGAGATGGCTGGATGGCATCACTGACTTGATAGACATGAGTTTGAGCAAGCTCTAGGAGTTGGTGATAGACAGGGAAGCCTGATGTGCTGCAGTCTATGGGGTCGCAAAGAGTCGGATACAACTGAGAGACTCAACTGAACTGAACACATCAGTGCGTGCATGTCCAGCTTTTCAACCCCATGGGCTGTAGCCTGCCAGGTTCGTCTGTCTGTTGGATTTCCCAAGCAAGAATAATGGAGTGGGTTGCCATTTCCTTCTCCAGGGGATTTTCTCAACCCAGGGATGAAACCCATGTCTCCTGCATTGCAGGCGGATTCTTGACCAACTGTGTCATCTGGAAAGAGGTAATCAAGTTAACATGGGACCTCTAAGGCTGATGCATCCAATAAACTGGTGTCCTCATGAGAAGGAAATTTGGACTCAGAGACAGGCATGAAGGGAGAGCCCCAACTTGAAGACCGCCATCTACAAGCCAAGGAGAGAGGCCTGAAATAGACCCTTCCCTTAGTACCCTCAGGAGGAGCTAACCTTGCAGACAACTTGATTCCAGAGTTTCAGCCTCCCAAACCATGAAACAATAACTTTCTGTTGTTTAAGCCACATTCATGGTACTTTGTTATGGCAGCCCTAGCAAACTATAGTCAAACCAAACTAATGGACGTGATGCAATTTGCCAAAGATGGCCCAGAGAATGGGGTCTGTAGCTCACATTTGCATTTCTGTTCCCGAACCCTGGGCTCCCCTTAACACCACTCCCTACAGCTTCTACTGGGGAGAGTGGACTCTCTTCCCTGGGCTTCACGCTCTGCAAAAACGGAGGAGCCCATCAGTGAGAGGCTGGTGGTTCCTGTAAAACTTTTAATGTCACACAGCCAGAAATACTGGTTACATTATTACTCCTCAGAGAAAAATGAGAGCCAAACTGATCCCATCCATCTATCCTACAGTCTGACAGTGGGGCCAGAAATAGTCTTCAAGGACACTCTTGTCCAAGTCATCTCCTGAGTCTGATCGTTAGGGTCTGCAACTCAGGGACACTGCCTGAAGATATATCAAATCTCAAAGTTCTGATCGAGTCATTCAACTGGATGAAACCCAGCTGTGTGGAATAAAATCACTAATCTTCCAGCTCATACAGGCATTACCCTGGCCTATGTTTCCAGGCCTCATTAGAACACTGACCCTTTTCCTCCCCACATGTAGGCGTGTGCAGGTGTGTGTACACACACAGAGACACATCTGGGCCCACAGTCACGTTGGCCCACCCCCTTCTTCCAGGACTCTTCATGCAGTCTGTCACACCTGAGCTCTCAATCTAGGCACCTCCTTGATCTGAAATGTCCTTCTTTTCCTTTGTTCATCTGTTGACACTCTGCTCATGACTTGCAAAGTCCAGTTCAGACCTCACATTCGCCAAAGACATTTATTCTANGGGCCCACAGTCACGTTGGCCCACCCCCTTCTTCCAGGACTCTTCATGCAGTCTGTCACACCTGAGCTCTCAATCTAGGCACCTCCTTGATCTGAAATGTCCTTCTTTTCCTTTGTTCATCTGTTGACACTCTGCTCATGACTTGCAAAGTCCAGTTCAGACCTCACATTCGCCAAAGACATTTATTCTATCCCTTCAAACAGAATTATTTCCCCTCTAATTCAAAGTCCCAGGCCCATTTCCCAGTCTGTCTTCAAATGGGATAATTACGAGTCTGTAATCCCATGAAATCTTAGGGGAGAGGGACTTTGTTGTTTTTTTTTTCTGTGTCCACAATACCTAGGAAGGACATCTTTACACAGTAGGTTCTCAATTAGTTTTTGCTGGATTTACTGTAGTCTCCTAGGTTATCTCCATAAGACTTCTAAAGTAGCTCCAAAAACTTCACCAACCTTCAGGAACAAAAAGCAAAGCCCTGGAGTCTTGCCTTTGGCTTTCGTTTCAAACAGAGCCCGCTCAAGAAGGGCAGAGAAACTCTTTCTCGTGTTTTTCCTGGAAGACAAAGTATGGGTCTGTGATCACTAAGTATGCTTTGTGGTCTCAAGTTCATTGTCTACCAACTCACAACATTTTATTTTGTTCCTAGACTTAACTACTTCGAACTCCAGGAGTTGGTAGTACACTGCACCCCAAAATGCCTTCCATTTAGGTCAGGTGACAAAATGACAACTCAGGTAACATGGTGGCCCCAAACAGAAATGGCGTGCAGCGTCAGAGTGGTAGCTGCATATGGTCAAAGTCTATGTCGTTTCTCTAGGTTGCGGTCTTCTTAAGAAATGTGAAGAGAGCACAAAATAAATCTGTTTCCCAGCTCACAGGCCTCACTGAGGCTGACTGTCCAGTGCAAAATCACACCAGTTACAATTGCGACAACTTCATGAGCAGCATGACCAAAAACTCAAGTCTCTTTCTCCTGCAATATGTTGCTTTTGAACTTGACGGCACGTATTCAGTTCTCAATGGCGCTTGCGCATTTGCACAGTTGTGTCTGACTCTTGGTGACCCCATTGACTGTAGCCTGCCAGGCTCCTCTGTCCATAGGGATTCTCCAGGCAAGAATACCGAAGTGGGTTGCCGTGCCCTCCTCCAGGGCATCTTCTCGACCCAGGAATCGAACCTACAACTCCTGTGTCTTCTGCTTCAGCAGACAGATTTTTTTTACCACTGTACCACCTGGGAAACTCTCAGTGGTAGCTGGGTATAATTGTTAATTGCATGGGAACAAATCCTGGGGGTAGCACTAAGTCTTAGGGATCTTTGACTTTCTGGGCCTCAGTTTCATTATCTGTAAAATGGAGGCAGAGGACTGTGTTAAAGGAAAGTATGACGGCCTATTAACTGAGTCAATAAAGAGAAAGTACACTGACTAGTAGCCAGAACATAGTCAGTGTTGGGTTTAATGGTCACTGTTACGATTTCAAAACGTTCCCTTCACCAGAGACAGGAAGCAGCAGAGAATATTATTGGCTTCTGTTATGGATGCCATCTCAAACTTCTTTCCTTCTGCTTTTTTTCTTCCTTTCCAGAATATGTTGGAAATTGTAAGCAAACATGCAAGAGATGCATGTATATTCAGTTTCACATACAACCTCATTGTTACTTCCTGGCGTGCTTCCAAGGCATCTTACAAGTTATCAGTCTCACCAGGACAGAGTGTGTTTTCTGACCACTTCCCCTTTGCAATTAAGGACTCTGACCACTCGCTTACGCAGACAGAGACCAGCATCCGTAACCCCAAAGGAGGTCAGAAACCCCCAGCTCTTGCCGCCGAGGGGGCTAACTGAGAACCCGACACTGTGTGTTTCAGGGTTGTGGCCACGACCGTGACCGTAGGAGCTGGGAACACCCACCAACACCCTGCTTCCCCCAGCCCCACTTCCTTCGCTCCAGTGCCATTAAGTATGGTTGCAGTGCCTTCGTGAATGTTTTGAGTGGAGTTAGGTTTCTGGTGTTTATTATTGAATTGCTAAAGATTTGGATTTGGAGAGAAGACAAACAGACAGACGAACCAGCAAAGCAAGAGACAGAAGACACCCTTGACGGGCACGCACTAAGTGCATATCTGGGGTCCGTGATGGTCTGGGCTCTCACCAGAGCCCCAGGGTTTTGTCAGTGGCTCTGCAAATAAAACCTGCCCTAGACACACACAGAGGAGGCTCTATTTGCCTGGGAAACCTGCCACTCTGGCCCTGCAGATAGCAGGTCACAGTCTGGGGGGTGGTGAGTTTTCCTGTTTACCTTCCACCTTCACAGAACTATTGAATGCAGAGCCTGGGGAGGGTCTGGGAGGGTCAGCTCTCCTCTTTTCCAGACTGGGGTTTCGATTAAATCCCAGCATTGCCTCTTTGCTCTCTGCATCGCCTCTCCTCAACAGCATGTTGAATACAGAGACGTTAAACTCACAGTGACTTCTCTTCTGAGGATGTGGGAGGGCTTGAGAGTCGGGCTGGTCAGGCTGGCAGCTGAAAGGCCAGGTTGCACTGTGTCGTCCACAGGCTCTCCCAGCTGAGCAGGAAGGCTTCCCCATCTGACTTCTTGGCGCCTCTTACACAAACTCCCTCAGCCACAGAAACTAAATCCATGTAGGTGGAGGCTGTGTCTTATGTTCTTTGCCATTTGCAGTCCCAACATCTACCACGTATGTGCCTGGTACATATCAGATTCTTCATGCATGGTTATTGAATAATAAATGAATGTTTATTTTTTGACTTTTCAACTCATACTGGAATATAGTTGACTGACAATATGGTGATAGTTTCAGGTGTCCAGAAAACTGATTCAGTTATACACGTACGGGTACCTATTCTTTTTCAAAATCTTTCTCTATTTAGGTTGTCACATAACATTGAGCCGAGTTCCCTGTGTTGTACACTAAGTCCTTGTTGGTTATCCACTTTAAATATAGAGGTGTGTACATGTCAATCCCCAGTTCTCTAACTGTCCCTTCCCCTCTGGTAAGCATAAATTCTTCTCTAAGTCTGTGAGTCTCTTTCTGTAAATTCATTTGTAGCGTTTATTTTTAGATTCTACTTAAAAGTGATATTGATAGCAATATCATGCAATATTTCTCTCTGTCTGACTTACTTCACTCAGCATGACAATCTCTAGGTCCATTCATGTTGAATAAAATGCCTACTAATAGACACAATTTGGCCATCTGCTGTGAAGAACTGACTCATTTGAAAAGACCCTGATGGTGGGAAAGATTGAAGGCAGGAGGAGAAGGGGACGACAGAGGACGAGATGGTTGGATGGCATCACCGACTCAATGGACATGAGTTTGAGTAAACTCTGGGAGTTGGTGATGGACAGAGAGGCTGTGGTTCATGGGGTTTGCAAAGAGTTGGACACAAATGAGTAACTGAACTGAACTGAATAGACACAGAAACACCAATGGATATAGTCTACACTTAAAATATCCAGTCCCACTGTCTTTATATGTACATTTATATACAATCATGCTAGATTTTTCATTTAGTCAGTATAGTCAGTGTGTCTGTTTTATCTTTTTTTATTGTTGAAATGGGGATGGAAACATTCCAAGGGGTGGGGAAAGAATATGTTTGAGAACATCTCATGCTTGGGAGGAGGTAATGGCAGCCCACTCCAGTACTCTTGCCTGGAAAATCCCATGGATGGAGGAGCCTGGTGGGCTGCAGTCCATGGGGTCGCCAGGAGTCAGACATGACCGAGCGACTTCACTTTCACTTTTCACTTTCATGCCTTGGAGAAGGAAATGGCAACCCACTTCAGTGTTCTTTCCTAGAGAATCCCAGGGATGACAGAGCCTGGTGGGCTGTCATCTACAGGGTTGTACAGAGTCGGACATGACTGAAGCGACTTAGCAGCAGCAGCAGCAGCATGGCTTCTTGGGAGAATTGATTCCAAAGGCTTTCCAACATAGCTGAAAAGTCTTGAAGTGTGCAGGCTTCTGCATCTAAGATAGACATTCCTTGGGAATCTAGAATCTTATCACTCCTTTGAGAGGCGATTAATGTTTAAAGAAACTGAAGTCACTGGATCTGGTGGGGGGAAACTGAATGGCACACTTTAAGATTATGAGATATCACTCTCTTTGAAAATGATGTTGGCTGCAAGAGTATAAATTATAGCTTAAAGAGGCTTAAAATTTTATCTTTTCATCTAAGAATTCTTCTAGGAATATAGCCTAAAGATATAATATGGAAATCAGCAAAAGATCCATACCCAGTAAAGTTCATGACATCATGGCATATGAGAGCCAAAAGCTGGAAACAATTTTAAAGTCCAGCAAGGGGCAATGGCTATGCAAATTACGGGGTGTAATGATTAAAGTGGATGACAGAGCACTTCTTTGTGGCTATGGATATTTTCTGTCCCTAAAGAACAAACTACTCAATTCATAATTTTTTTAAAACAGTGATGTACTTAACACGTACTCCATCTCTGGAACACTGCTTCTTCCTACTCTGATCCTAACCCCAGGACTTTAGGGATTAGCTGGATTTTTAGAGATAGGATGAGTCTGTTTGATGCGCAAATAATCTGTAATTTAAAATCAAAAGATTAAGGATTTATTTTTAGTGTCACCAAATAGCTGTGGATGTTAAATGTGACAGCCAAAAAAAATAGGGTCCAACTTTTACTTATCATGAAAGTGAAGTCACTCAGTTGAGTCTGACTCTTTGCGACCCCATGGACTGTAGCCTATCAGACTTCTCCCTCCATGGGATTCTCCAGGCAAGAGTACTGGAGTGGATTGTCATTTCCTTCTCCAGGAGATCTTCCCAACTCAGGGATCGACCTCGGGTCTCCTGCATTCCAGGCAGACGCTTTAACCTCTGAGCCACCAGTGAAGCCCGGTGGCTTATCATAGTAATATTTATTTATGAAGAGTATTTATTTATTTGGGTTTCCCAAGTATCCTAAGGTTTCCCTCATAGCTCAGATAGTAAAGAATCAGCCTGAAATGCCAGAGACCTGGGTTTGATCCCTGGGTTGGGAAGATCCCCTGGGGAAGGAAATGGCAACCCATTCCAGTATTCTTGTCCGGAAAATTCCTCGGATGGAGGAGCCTGGCGGGCTACTGTTCATGGAGCCTCAAAGAGTGGGACACAACTTAGAGACTAACACTTTCACTTGCAAGAGGCTCAGTGGTAAAGGATCTGCCTGCCAGTACAGGAGACGAAGAAGACATGGGTTCAATCCCTGGATTAGGAAGGTCCGCTGGAGGAAATGGCAGCCCACTCCAGTATTCTTGCCTGAGAAATCCCATGGACAGAGGAGCCTGGTGGGTTACAATCAGTCCATGGGGCTGCAGAGTTGGATATGACTGAGCAATCAAGCATGCATGTATTTATTTGTGAAAAAGAATACTTAAAATAATACCAAGAAAAAACAAGACACATATATGCACATGCAATGCAATCTAAATAATATAAACATATTGATATGAATATACAGATAGTCACATGCCAAATTATTTACATGAATTTCACCAGTGAGATATGATGAGTGATTACTTTCTTCTTAATATTTTAATATATTTTTTCATATAGGGGCATATCAGAGAAGGCAATGGCACCCCACTCCAGTACTCTTGCCTGGAAAATCCCATGGATGGAGGAGCTTGGTAGGCTGCAGTCCATGGGGTCGCTAAGAGTCGGACACGACTGAGAGAATTCACTTTCACTTTTCACTTTCATGCATTGGAGAAGGAAATGGCAACCCACTCCAGTGTTCTTGCCTGGAGAATCCCAGGGATGGGGGAGCCTGGTGGGCTGCCGTCTATGGGTTTGCACAGAGTCGGACACGACTGAAGTGACAGCAGCAGCAGCATAGGGGCATATAGCTTTTTAAATTAAAAATTTATAATAAAAGTATTAAAATGACAGTGTGCTGGATTGGGATAACTACCAAGGACAACATACTGATGGAAAATGCTTTTAAATACTTGAAATGAGATCCTTGGGTAAAATGTGTGGCTACTTGCTCCCGAAAGTTATGGAAAAAGGATGCCCACTTTTCTCCCTGAAAGTGTAGTGAATCTGAGGTGTGGGCAATCTAGGTCACTGATACCTCTTGTGTTCTAAATATCTGTTAAATTGCAGCATGCAATGATCATGTTTTTTCTCTTGACCATAGTTTTTCTGGCAAGTGCTTTACCACTGACATGGCTTGAAAATTTATCCCAAGGACATAGGTCTGTTGGTAAGTTCTCTATTGTTTACCACTTTTCTACATTCAAGTCCCCTTTCAGTATAAGCTCCTGTTAGCCAAAGAATGGATGCTTTTGAACTGTGGTGTTGGAGAAGAGTCTCAAGAGTTCTCCTTGGACTGCAAGGAGATCCAACCAGTCCATTCTAAAGGAGATCAGTCCTAGGTGTTCTTTGGAAGGATTGATGCTAAAGCTGAAACTCCAGTACTTTGGCCACCTCATGCGAAGAGTTGACTCATTGGAAAAGACTCTGATGCTGGGAAGGATTGAGGGCAAGAGGAGAAGGGGATGACAGAGGATGAGATGGCTGGATGGCATCACTGACTCGATGGACATGAGTTTGGGTGAACTCCAGGAGTTGGTGGTGGACAGGGAGGCCTGGCGTGCTGCAATTCATGGGGTCACAAAGAGTTGGACACGACTGAGCGACTGAACTGAACTGAACTGATAGATGGTGGAACCCTTGAGGGCTGAGTTCATGTACTTCTCCCAAGGCTTCCTATGCATTGTGCAGTGTGGGGTGCTAATGGATTAGATGACAGCTTTAGATAAGAAAGCCAGAAGCTGCTTAAGCTGAATGGTTTTTTTTTTTTTTTTTTTACCTTGCAACTAGCTATGTATGACCTCTACTCTCAAACCCTGAGGTCCAGCTTTCTCAGGGATACAGACCCAGACTAGGATAGGTAGGCATCAGAAGAGGACTGGAGAATCTCCTGAGGTTTTCAGTTGAATTTGAGGTTCTCAAAATATGGCCAGCTCTCTTTGTGATCCTGTGGACTGTAACCCACCAAGCTCCTCTGTCCATGGGATTCTCCAGGCAAGAATACTGGAGTGGGTAGCCATTCCCTCCTCCAGGGGGTCTTCCTGGCCCAGGGGTGGAACCTGGGTCTCCCACACTGCAGGTAGATTCTTTACCATCTGAACCACCAAGGAAGCCCAATATGGCAACACTAAATAACAAATGGAATCACAAACTTGGGCATGAAAATACGTATCTCCTGAATAAAGTTAAAGGCAATATCATTCGTTTCATTCATAATTTCAATTATTTGGGGACAGGACATGGAAGAGAGTGTGTTATGGAACAGGAATTTTATTCCCATGATCCTGACAAAATATCACTTGGACTAGATGCAGCCCTTATCATCTTCATTTTCCTAAAGCCAACTTTGAGAGAATTGGCCTGGATGCTGGGGACCCATCAGAGCTTCCTTGGCCTCTCTGGGGACAGTCTGGATCCTGAAGATGCTTCCTAATTTATTCCGGGCAATGGAAAAAGAGGGAGCCAAGGGAGAGAAGAAGCAAATGAATTGTTGTAACTGATTTGCGATATTTTGGGTAAAGCTTTCCAGGGGAGGAACAACAGCTCACATCTTGGGCAGAGGAGTGCCTTTGTGTTTTTTCTGGCTGTGTGTTCATGGTAGTAAAAGGAAGATGGCGGTAAAGAGGTCATATCCCTCTCAAGAAGTCTATGGCCCTATAACAGAGACGGAGCTGGAAGACGTCTGTGATCATTTACTGGGGCTGAGTAGCATGGTACCATGGACTAGGGGCTTAAACAACAGAAATCCATTTTCTCACAGTTACAGAGGCCAGAAGTCTGAGATCAAGGTGTCAGGAGGGTTGGTTCCTCCTGAGGGCAGTGAGGGAAGGATCTGTTTCAGGCCTCCCTCTGGCTTTGGCTTCACACCATCTGCCCTTTGTATGTATTTGTATCCAAATTGCCTCATCGTATAAGGACCCCAGTTACATCAGATTAGGGCCCACTCTAATAATTTCATTTTAGCTTGATTACCTCTCTTCAGACCTAATCTCTAAATATGAGCACATTTTGAAGTACTAGGGGTTAGAGCGTCAAAAAATACGAATTTTGATTTGGTTTCTGTGGCATTTTCTTCCATTCTAAGTAAGGTGCTTTTATGTATAAGACTCATTGGAAAATACCCTGATTCTGGGAAAGACTGAGGGCAGGAGAAGGGGGAGACAGAGGATGAGATGGTTGGATGGCATCACCAACTTGATGGACATGAGTCTGAACAAACTCCAAGAGGTGGTGAAGGACAGGGAAGTCTGGTATGCTACAATCTATGGGGTTGCAAAGAGTGGGACACGACTCAGAGACTGAACAAGAACTTATAAATTTGCTAGAGTAGACGCACAGTGCCCTAGAAATACTGATTTTCTCTTTCAATGAAAACATCTTTATTTTTCCCAAGACATAGGAGTTGTCCAAATTGAATAAAATTACTGCTCTAATCTCAAAAAAATATAAATTTGGGAGGATATACAATTTGAGCCATAACAAAGCCCATTCATTTCTGGCTGTAGTAGACTCTGGCAGAGGAGTATTTCTCAGTCTTTAGTCTATAGGTCTGGGGTTCTCCACTCTTTATACTAGTGGGAGAGGGGTAGAGAAAACCAACCAGCAAACACATTGCATGCAAAACTTCAATCTTACAACAGGGCACTGTGTGAACCACCCACTCAACCCCAGCCTAGACTGGGGACCTGCTGTCCTTCTAAATGGAGCAGTTGCAGAAAAAGCAAAGTTCTATGGTGAATCCAAAATAGTCCGAAACTATGGAGCTGGGCAGCTTGGCTGTGTGGTGGAGCCCATTAATTATAGTGTGTCCTGATCCTGTTTATTTGTCTAAACTCTTCTCGGTGTGGCAGACCCGCCCCACTTAGGTGTTAAGCAACAAGAAAGTGAGAGCCCGTGTAGCGATAGTCGTCTGCCTGTGGCTGCAGGTCTTGGTGGGAAGGAGCGGGAAGGCACGTCGCATCTCACTGGGCTGGGGCCCTGGGTGACAGAAGTTCAAGGGTCCCATGGAGAGAGACGTTCCTGAGGGCCGTGGTGGGTTGCTCGGAGTGGTCGCCAAGACCAGCTGCCATCTTGTTTATCATCAATCAAATGCTTTGCGAGCCAAAGTGATGGGTTCTGAGCCAGGGGGTTGGGTGACGAGGTGAAAGGAACACAAATCCTTTCCTAAAATGCCTTTTGTCCCTGTCCCAGACTGCGGTAAAAGAGAGCAAGGACCAGCTGGCCAGACTTGTTTGTTTAAGCTGTTGACTAATCTCTGAGTTCATGGGCTGAGTTGGTTCATGAAGTTCTTGAACTTTTATTATTCTTGGACTTTTGGTGCAGTAAAAATGAAATAAGAAACTGGTGCTTTTCTTTAAAAGAAATGTATGGGATGGAGTGAATGAGATGTTTGAATTCAGAGACTCAAGGGATTCAAAGAGAAGGCAATGGTACCCCACTCCAGTACTCTTGCCTGGAAAATCCCATGGACGGAGGAGCCTGATAGGCTGCAGTCCATGGGGTTGCTGAGAGTTGGACACGACTCAGTGACTTCACTTTCACTTTTCACTTTCCTGCATTGGAGAAGGAAATGGCAACCCACTCCAGTGTTCTTGCCTGGAGAATCCCAGGGACGGGGGAGCCTGGTGGGCTGCTGTCTATGGGGTTGCTGAGAGTTGGACACGACTCAGTGACTTCACTTTCACTTTTCACTTTCCTGCATTGGAGAAGGAAATGGCAACCCACTCCAGTGTTCTTGCCTGGAGAATCCCAGGGACGGGGGAGCCTGGTGGGCTGCTGTCTATGGGGTTGCTGAGAGTTGGACACGACTCAGTGACTTCACTTTCACTTTTCACTTTCCTGCATTGGAGAAGGAAATGGCAACCCACTCCAGTGTTCTTGCCTGGAGAATCCCAGGGACGGGGGAGCCTGGTGGGCTGCTGTCTATGGGGTTGCTGAGAGTTGGACACGACTCAGTGACTTCACTTTCACTTTTCACTTTCCTGCATTGGAGAAGGAAATGGCAACCCACTCCAGTGTTCTTGCCTGGAGAATCCCAGGGACGGGGGAGCCTGGTGGGCTGCTGTCTGTGGAGTCGCACAGAGTCGAACACAACTGAAGCAACTTAGCAGCAGCAGCAGCAGCAGCAAGGGATTCAAAGAAAATTTGCGTGATGTCTTTTGACAGATACCCTGTGTCAGGCACCATGCTAGGATATGGAACTGGAGTCAAGTAGAATTTTCTTCTCAACCCAGTCAAGAACTCTATTCACGTGGGCTGGCTCTAGAGTTATTGGGTCATAGCGATCCTGAGTTTCTGTGAAATGATGTTTTAAATGCAAAATACTAAGAAGCACTTCTAAGTCAGTGTTAAAGAAACGTGAATATAGATCTGTGCTTTGCAATATGGTAGCCACCTTTCTCAGTGGCTGATGAGGGCTGAGCAAACTGATGTCCTCAGTTGTCCTAGCCACACTTCAAATGCTCCCTAGCTATGCTTGCCTAATGGCTACCAGATTGGATGACACAAATACAAGAACATTTCATCATGGTAGAATGCTCTGTTGGGCAGCACTGGTGCAGACAATGCACAAAGAAATACAGATTCATATGGAATATGAATCACTTCAAAACGTTTTGCCACCTGCAGCCTATGACATCTGGAAAGGCCAGGTAAGATTTTACATTTATATCTCAAGACTGGAAACAACTTTAAAGATGACCTAGATCATCTGCCTAGCTGATGATTAACCCACTCTGCAACAATCCTCTGTCTATTTTGGGCTTGAAAATCCTGAGAATAGACAATTGCTTTACAAGGCATTGGATTTTGTTCTGTGAATTTCCCCTAGTCCAAAATGGCTGGTATAATTCAGTACAAGGCCCTTGCCAATGTTACTTTTTTTCTTTGAAAGTATTAAAGCAGTCCATATTCTTATTAATACCTTTTATAGATGGCTCACACAATTTTGTTACAACTGTATACAGGAAGAATAAATGTCAAATGCAAATACAAATGTCAATAATAAAATGAGATTATGCGTCAACAAGGACCTACTGGATAGCACATGGAAATCTGTTCAATGTTATGTGGCAGCCTGGATGGGAGGGGAGTTTGGGGGAGAATGGATACATGTGTATGCATGGCTGATCCTTTCCCTGTTCACCTGACACTATGACAACATTGTTTGTTAACTGGCTATTCTCCTATACAAAATAAAAAGTTTTTTTTTTTTTTTTTAAATGAGGTTATGCAATTGTCTGCTCTGTGGCCTATGGTATGCTTACAACAACTTAAAATTAGGTTTGGACATACTAACATGAACGACCAAACAGATGACTTACTACTAATACTGATCTTACACATTTCTCAATGATTTTCTTTCTCAAAAATATTCACTATTGAAAAATGAAGGCATTTTCCAGACAAAAAGTTAACAAGTTTTCTTTTTACAGCTCCCACATCATCAGAATGAAAAATTCCAGCTTGATGGAAATATTTCCATAGAATGTCTAAGCTTAGTTAAGCAGGGCATACTGACACAGCCAACTTTCTATGAGGGCCTTGCCCTCTGCCCTGGAGTACTGAGCCCGGTCACCACAGCCCCAAGGCTCACTAGCTGTGCAACTCTGCAGCCACTCTGCTGTTCGATCCTTACTTGCTCAGTCATTCTTCCAACTCTTCCACAGCTCTCACCAATCATTTCTAACTGCGGCTGGCCATCCTGTACGACAAGGGAGATTTTCTTGTTTCAACGCTTCTGTTACTTTTCACATGCACAGAATTTATGTTTGAAGATAAGAACCTGAAACAATGATCCTTCTAAGATTCCTAATTACCGCCGCTCAATACAGGGCATAGACTTTGGGACAGCCCTTTTTCTTCATGCCTGTTCGCTTACTTCCAGTCCTGACTGATGACAGACCATCTCCCTGGCTGATAAATGATGCCGCATAGCACTCACAAGAATAATATCAAGAAGAGAAGAGGAGCAGGAGGGCAGGAGGCAAGAAGAAGAAGAATGAGAAAAACAGTAACATGCATGGCACCACTCACTTGCAGGAGGCAGAAACCTGTGGGTATCTTTGACTTGGTCCCTATTCCTCACAGTCCACAGCCAGCCAGTCACCAACTCCAATGCATTCCACTTCCTAAATGGCTTGGGAACCCATCGCTTCTCTCCACTGCTCTTGCCATCACCTGTGTACCCAGGTGGGCAATCAGAGAGGAGACCATCTGAAAATGGCTTTAAATGAACTCCATCCACACAGATATAGAGAACACACTTATGGACAAAGGCAGGGGAGAGGAGAGAAAGGGTGAGACAAATGGAGAGAGCAGCATGGATGTGTCCATACCACCATATGTAAACAGACAGCCAGTGGGAGTTTGCTGCACGACTCAGGGAACTCATGCTGGAGCTCTGTAATACCCTAGAGGGAGGGGGGAATGAATTGGAGGTGACACCACCATATGTAAACAGAGAGCCAATGGGAGTTTGTTGCACGACTCAGGGAACTCACGCTGGAGCTCTGTAATAACCTAGAGGGGTAGGAATGAATTGGACGTGACACCACCATACGTAAACAGACAGCCAGTGGGAGTTTGCTGCATGACTCAGGGAACTCACACTGGAGCTCTGTAATACCCTAGAGGGGTGGAAATGAATGGGAGGTGGGAGGGAGACTCAAGAGGGAGAGGATGTATGTACACCTATGGTTAATTCATGTTGATGTATGACAGAAATCAAACTGGTATTATAAACCCACCATCAATCAATTAAAAAAAATCGTGATCCTTTGGGAAAATAAATAAATAAATATCTTTTAAAAGTAAAGTTAAAAAAAATAGCATTAAAACAACTAAATAAATAAAAGGACTCCATCTGAAAAAGGGCTTTCAGTCAGAGACAGTCTGTGGTGAGCAGACAGCTGGATGTATTTATTAGCTGTAGAAACTGAGGGGGAGAATTATCAATATTTAGCCAGAGGAGGGGGAACAATGGAGGCAGTGAAGGGGGGATAATGCACATTCTTTTTGCATTTATTAGGTTTCTGTTCTTTCAATACAACTGTGACATCTGTCATAGAATGTAAGCTCTATGGGGACAACATTATACCTCCTATGCCCACCACAGTGCCAGACTCATCGCTGGTATTCAGTAAGTGCTTGTTGCATGAATAATTATCAGCACAAACAAACAATGCAGGGGTTTGAAATACAAAGCACAGTGTATAGGGAAATTATAACTTATCCTTTATGTTCTAAAACTAGAACTTTAAGTACAAGGCAGAGAGTGATGGGAGATGAGGCTAAAGGTACAAGTGGGAAAAAAATGAAGACGGCGCTGGTAAAGAGCTCGGATTTTATCTGAAGTGATCATGGACCACTGACCAGTTTCAGATGGGAGAATGACACGGGCAGCTGCACATGGTAATTAGATTCTTCTGGAAACAGGCTTAAGTAGCAGAAGGTTGCTGGCAAAGGGACAGCAGGGAAGCCAGTGTAGTACGAGAGGCAAGAAATGACGAAAGGCTGATTCAGAGACAAACAGCAGGGAGCAATAATCTTGGGACGATGGCAGCATCAGCAAATACCTTTGTCACCCTCTGACTCTCAAGAAAACGGATAATATGCAGGAGGTTTGCCTGAAATTTCACATCCTGAGGACTCAGTTGCTGCTGCTGCTGCTAAGTCGCTTCAGTTGTGTCTGACTCTGTGCGACTCCATAGACGGCAGCCCACCAGGCTCCGCCTTCCTTGGAATTCTCCAGGCAAGAACAGTGGAGTGGGTTGCCATTTCCTTCCCCAATGCAGGAAAGTGAAAAGGGAAAGTGAAGTTGCTCAGTCGTGTCTGACTCTTCGCGACCCCATGGGCTGCAGCCCACCAGGCTCCTCTGTCCATGGGATTTTCCAGGCAAGAGTACTGGAGTTGGGTGTGAAGCAGAAAAGCATGGGCTAATTTCTGGACGAAATTACTTATGGCAATGTGTAGATCTAAGAATTCATAGATTCTATAAAATCTAAAAAAAAAAAATAATAATCCTGTAGCTTACTGAGAGACTCTGGCCATGCATCCTGAAACACACTGGGAATTACTTGAATCCCATCAGCCTTTCCTAAGTCAGCCTCCTAGTGAGAAAACACCTTAAAAAAAAAAAAAAAGGACTATAATTGCTTGACAATGTTGTGTTGGTTCCTGCTGTACAACAAAGGGAATCAGCCGTGTGTATACAGATATCCCCTCCCGCTTGAACCTCCCTTCCGACCCGGCCTGTTTCAGCCCTTCAGGTCAGCACAGAGCACTGAGCTGAGCCCCTTATGCTATTCAGCTGCCCTTTCATCCCCACTTTCCGTGTGTCCACCATTGCTTAAGACGCCTCCAGTAACCCATGCACACAGGTCAAAACGTCACTGAAAGGGCCTCAGAGACTTGATAGAGGAGCCAGCCCAAGTAAACAAAAGAACTGCCTTGCCGAGTAGAGATGAGTGTAAAAATGGTTGTAAAGAGAATTCTCAAAGAGACACAAGGAAGTATTGCAAAAAGCAATCCGAGAGGGAGAAAAGACTTCTTAAAATAAACTTTGATTCTCAGTTTAAAAATCCAACAGATGACCTGAAGAATAGAATTGAAACAGCTGAAAAATGAAAACAAAGGCCTAGAAGATCAAATGAAAGTACATATTCGTGATGAAAAGTAAAAATAAAACAAAAGAATATTACAAGTTAAATGATCATGAGATCATTACAAGCGATCATGAGAGACCCAATACAGTGAAAACAGGATTTCCAAAGGGGAGGAAAGGAGAAATAATAATTACTTTCTGAGCAAAACTGAAGAGGGGAAAGATTCAGAAAACATTTAGGAGATAAATACAGTAAGGTTCTTCACTATCATTAATCCCATTTGATGATGTTTTCAGAAACAGCTACAGTCCCTTTGATTAATTCCTGTATTTCCCAAAACTTTAGTTAAGAAGTCTAATACTTCAGATGATTTCATCTTAAGAATAAGTCTGAGATGATGTTAATTAGTTAAAAACCTATCAAACACAAACAACAAGTTCCCATTGCACAGCACAGGGAAATGTATTCAATATCCTGTGAGAAATCTTAATGGAAAAGAATATGAAAAAAGAACAGATAG
Organism: Neotragus moschatus; assembly: GCA_006410615.1. Taxonomy (NCBI): domain Eukaryota; kingdom Metazoa; phylum Chordata; class Mammalia; order Artiodactyla; family Bovidae; genus Neotragus; species Neotragus moschatus. The sequence continues at coordinate 142,746 of SJYA01001766.1, read as the reverse complement.
ATAGCTAGATCTCAGTCACTTTGTTATCGAAAGAAAGTAACACATTGTAAATCAACTATATTTCAAAGGCACTGGCACCCCACTCCAGTACTCTCGCCTGGAAAATCTCATGGACGGAGGAGCCTGGTAGGCTGCAGTCCATGAGGTCGCTAAGAGTCAGACACAACTGAGCGACTTCACTTTCACTTTTCACTTTCACACATTGGAGAAGGAAATGGCAACCCACTCCAGTGTTCTTGCCTGGAGAATCCCAGGGACGTGGGAGCCTGGTGGGCTCCCGTCTGTGGAGTCGCACAGAGTTGGACATGACTGAAGCGACTTAGCAGCAGCAGCAGCATACTTCAAAAACTTGTTTTAAAAAGCCCTGTCAAACACTATTGCTTCCTAAAGAGCTGGAGGTAAAATTTGATCCAGCATTGTGCATCAAGTAGACACACCGCTGCAGGCAGGTATACTCCCTTCGTACATGGTCAAGATTTTTTTTCACCTCCACTTTACCATCCAAGATTCCCTAGAGTCTCATAATTTACCATTAGAAATGCACTCCTGGACTTTCCTGGTGGCGCAGCGGATGGGAATTCACCTGCTGATTCAGGGGACACAGGTTTGATCCCTGATCCAGGAAGATTCCACCTGCCGAGAGAAAACTAAGCCAAGTCAGCCAGAACTACTGAACGCTGCAAACTCGAGAGCCTGTGCTCTGCAGCAAGAGAAGCCACTGCAATGAGAAGCCTGTGCACCACAAGCAGAGTAGGGCCGCTCTTCGCAATTAGAGAAAGCCCACGCACAGCAACGATAGACCCAGTGCAGCCAAAAATAAAAAGAAATGCACCCCTTTAGGGATATAGCAGTAAATTTCACGACTGAATGCAAGCATAAAAGCTTAATTCAACCGCCTTTCGACACAAATCAATGTTAACTTGTTACAGTTTATTAGTTCATTTGTTATCACAAGGGAACGTGATGAGAACAGATTGCTTATAAAGGGTAATGGAAATGATAGGTTAGATTTTTAGGGAGGTCAGACCCAGACAGGGGATTTCAATGGGTCCTCAGAGAACCATTGAAACAGCTTGGACCTGAAATCAGAAGAGGCAGGAATGCTCAGGGGAGAAGAGCTCGTCCAAAATAAAACTCACCATTTCTTTTTGCCCCAATCTACCTAACACCTAATTTTTCTCTTATGTTCTCTTTCTTTAAGATTCACAATGACTTGGGAGTTCCCTGGTGGCCCAGCAGTTCTGGCCTTTTACTACCTTGGCCCAGGTTCAATCCCTGGTCCGCCCATTACAACAAAAAAAGAGAGAAGAGATTCACAATGTCTGACTTCATCACTAAAACTTTTTATATTCTTTATATTCTGGGTTTAGGGCACATCCACCCTGCTACCCCAACCAATACTCCTGCAAGCCACCTTCCATGTTCAGTCATCAAGTTCTATTTTTCTGTCTTACATATTTGAAAAAATGTCTCCAAGACCTTCGATCAAGTGTTTGCCATATCTATGTATTTTCTTCACACACATTGAGGAAAAAAACGTGCCACATCAGAGTATAGAAGCACTTAAGAAAATACAGTTGTCTTCTATTAAAGAGATTTGCAAGCATAAACAATCCTATTCACCTTTATTTTTATTTTGAAAGTGATACATATTTCATAAATAATGTTATATATTGTTACCACAAATGAGTAGACACTTCTCTGAATGTTTAATATGGTAAATATTGACAGCTACAGCCTACAATAAAAAAAATGCTTTTGGAAGTTCCCATTGTAAGAAAGTAAACAAGTTCTGAGAGCAAAAAGTTTGAAAGCTGCTACAGTATAGATAATTACAGAAAACTGAAAGTCATTCAAGTTCAAATTTTCTTAAGTTCTACAAGCTTGATATTAAAATTTTACAAAATCAGCATTACAATTTCTATAGGTATGCCTCCTTATTGTCCAGGTATGACAGGCCCTTAACATTTGTTCTGTGTTTCCCCAGTTAAATTAGGTTTTCAGTATAGAGAGCGATGTTATTCGGGCAGTTTCCTGTTTAACACTTAGTGTCTCCCTAGTTCAGCCCTCTGTTATAGGAACGTCAGAAACATGCTCTTCTGCTTACTCATGCATTCCAGGAAGCACTGTGGGAAGGCAGAAGGAATACAAAGGTCGTGACTTCCCTCAGGCAGCCTGCAGTCTAGAGGGTGTCACAGAGAAAAGAAGAAAGCAAAGACCATAAAAAGAAGTTTCACAACTATGATAAACATATTCATACTGTTTCAGAAAGAATCATAAGTAGCACTCAGCCTGGGGGTAAGGGCTAGCAGGAAAAGCTTCATAAGGACAAGGGACCTTAACTGAACGCTTGAAAATAAGGCCAGGATCAGGTGAAAAAGTCAGCGCAGATCAGTCCTGGCAGATGACTTCGAAAGAGCGAAAGGTATAAAGGTATGAAGGGCTTTCCACATGGCTCAGTGGTACAGAATTCGCCTGCCAGTGCAGGGGATGTGGGTTGGATCCCTGGGTCGGGAAGATCCCCAGAAGGAGGAAATGGCAACCCACTCCAGTATTCTTGCCTGGAGAAGCCCAAGGTCAGAGGAGCCTGGCGGGCTGCAGTCCATGGGGGTCACAAAGAGTCAGGCTTGACTGAGTGACTGAGCACACATAAAGGCAAGAACATGCAAGGGTGCAAGCAGTCCTGTGTTGCGGGGGCATAAAATGTGAGGCCGGAGGGGGAAACATGCAGCAGGAAGGAAGCAGGAACCAGAGATGATCTGAGACACGGTGAGCAGCGTGAGAGTTCACTGACGGGCCAGTGGGGTTTAAGGGCGCTCCAAGAGGCCCTGGCAAGAACAGGAAACTGCAGGTCTGTGGCAATGACTTGGACAGCCAGCACGATGCTTTAAGAAGGATTTGTACTGTACAGCGCAAAGAATGCTGCTTGATACTCCGCAATAACCTAAGTGGGAAAAGAATTTGAAAAAGAACAGATAACTGAATCATTCTGCTGTACACCTGAAACTAACACAACATTGTCAGTCAACTATACTCCAATATAGAATTAATAAAAATAAATGGGTCTGAATGCTTTTCTCCAGTTTGACACAATCTTTAGTATCCTCCGTGGTCTTGCTCAGGTCTCTCCTGTTCCTTTGGTCCCTCTCAGTTCCCTCCACTACTGACTATTTTACTGACACTCAGGCTGTTTTTGTTTCACTGCCCATTCGTGTCCTGTAGATGCTTCTCATCTGTTTTTTTTTTTTTAACCCAACTTTGTTTCTTAAACCCTTGGTATACGAAGCCTTCCTCCCCCTGGAAAAAAGATGAGAACTCTTTGGAAAACAGAGAATTCCAAATCCCTTTATTGGAGATTTACAAAATACATGTGTACATTAATGTCACAGATAAGATCTATGTTAAACAAAAAGCAACTACTGTAATTTTGTTTAATGCAGAATTTTCCAAACGAAGCCAACCATGGGACCACCCCATTTATTAGACGAATGTCAAATAAGTGGGGAGTGGAATGCTGCCAAGTGAACAAATAAATTAATAGGTCAGAAACTTTCATTATCATTGAAGAAGCAACACGTGGACTGACGGTGGGGTTTCCAGTCCAGCCTGTGGATGTGGGAACATCGTGGGATGGCATCTTTTGGATAAGAAAGGAAAATAACTGCCATGCAGGTAAAAGAAAGTCACATGAAGAATTCCGTAGGAATGTAATTTATGGGCCTATGCATGAAGCTACTGGGTCAAGCATTTGTTGCTGCTGTTTAGGCGCTCAATCATGTCCAACTCTTTCGTGACCCCGTGGACTGTAGCCCGCCAGACTCCTCTCTCCATGGGATTTCCCATGCAAGATTACCAGAGTGGGTTGCCATTTCCTCCTCCAGGGGATCTTGCCAACCCAGGGATTGAACCCGAGTCTCCTGTATTGGTAGGCAAATTCCTTACCGCTGAGCCACCAGGGAAGTTTGGGCCAAATGTGATTCAGAGAGTTGAGGGAACTCCTTGTAATCTGAAGAGCAAGATGCCAAGGAATAAAAGACTTGTACAAAGCACTGAAAAATGGGACTTCCCTGGTGCGCCAGTGGTTAAGAATTTGCCTTCCACTGCAGTGGACACGGGTTCCGTCCCCAGCCCGGAACCTAAGATCCCACACGCCCAGGGCATCTAAGCCTGCACACCGTACCTACTGAGCCAGCACGGCGTCGAAAAACCTCACATGCCCCAACTGACAGACCTGAGGCAGCCAAAAAGAAAGAAAGAAAGATTTTAAAAAGCACTGAAAAAGAATGGATAGCGTTATATACGAAAGTCACTGTGGGTTTAGTAGTTATCGCACATTTAAAAAATCTTTGAACTCAATAAAGATTTGTAAAAAGGATGACATATAGAACTGTCTTCCCAAAGAAGAAAAATAATGAAGAGGAAGAGAGGGAAAACAACCCTGATTTCCCAACGTGAACAAACAAAAAGCAGGAAGAAACCCAGGACCTCACGAAGGAGGCCCATGTTTGCTGTTTCTCCTGGAGTTGGAGAGCTCTTCTCTCGTTTCCCCCATCAAATTTGACATGGACACATGTATACATGCTAAATGCAATTTTTAAAATTTATTTATTTTTAATTGGAGGACAATTACTTTACAATATTGCGCTGGTCTCTGCCATACGTCAACATGAATCAGCCCTGGGTATACATACATCCCCTCCCTCTTGAACCTCCCTCCCGCCTCCCACCCCATCCCACCCCTCTAGGTTGTCACAGAGCCCTGGGTTTGATCTGAATTGGAACAGATCATTTCATTTGTTTGGGTCCTTTTTTACCCATCCTGGTTGCTCTTCTTCAAAGCATGATGAGTTCTAAGTGTTCAACCGAGAACACAAACTTTGGTGACTCAGAGATGTGCCATTGTGAAAAATCTCCCCTCTTGGAAGCATCCTTTTGAGAACTATGCAAAAAGGGGACACACACTGAAAACATACGGACACAAAGCGGAAACATCCGGGCTTCTTAGCTGTGTTTTCGTTGGCCAGCACCTCCATTCTCTCCTACTGAAAAAGTATCAAATTCTGTGAGCAATGTTCATATTTTCATTTTCTCGCCAAGGGTACAATTCTGAAGAAAGGCTTTTGAAAAGCCCTAGAAAGTTTTCCTTAGCAAGGAAACCCAACATTTAAGGCCACCTCAGCTTTGTGTAGCATTCTCCTTTCCTGATTGGCAGCAGGATGGGCCCTCCTGGGTCTCCCACCTCTGAGTGTATATTCTTATTTTTAGGACAGAAAATAACTGCCAAGCGGTCGGAATGCCATATGAGCTAAGTCTCTTAGCATCTATGGTCCTATATGTGACCTTACTGGATCCTCTCTCTGTACCATTTCCTTCCTCTTCTTCCTTTTTTTTTTTTTAAGTCTGACTTGGTTTCTATACGTTTCCTGCTGCCACATTCAAAATCTGCCTCATTTAAACCCACTTTCACGGTGCAGAATCCAAGGTCTGGGGAAGAGGGTTCTGGTTTCCTAAGCTTGCCAAAATACATAATCAGAATCTATATTTGGAAGTGTATGCTAGACGCTGCACCCTCAGGATTCCTGAGGATGCTTCCTGCAGAAAAAAATGGGGGGGGGG
>SJYA01001766.1:112695-137030 GCA_006410615.1 Neotragus moschatus | reverse complement strand
TCCCTCTTGAACCTCCCTCCCGCCTCCCACCCCATCCCACCCCTCTAGGTTGTCACAGAGCCCTGGGTTTGATCTGAATTGGAACAGATCATTTCATTTGTTTGGGTCCTTTTTTACCCATCCTGGTTGCTCTTCTTCAAAGCATGATGAGTTCTAAGTGTTCAACCGAGAACACAAACTTTGGTGACTCAGAGATGTGCCATTGTGAAAAATCTCCCCTCTTGGAAGCATCCTTTTGAGAACTATGCAAAAAGGGGACACACACTGAAAACATACGGACACAAAGCGGAAACATCCGGGCTTCTTAGCTGTGTTTTCGTTGGCCAGCACCTCCATTCTCTCCTACTGAAAAAGTATCAAATTCTGTGAGCAATGTTCATATTTTCATTTTCTCGCCAAGGGTACAATTCTGAAGAAAGGCTTTTGAAAAGCCCTAGAAAGTTTTCCTTAGCAAGGAAACCCAACATTTAAGGCCACCTCAGCTTTGTGTAGCATTCTCCTTTCCTGATTGGCAGCAGGATGGGCCCTCCTGGGTGGCCCACCTCTGAGTGTATATTCTTATTTTTAGGACAGAAAATAACTGCCAAGCGGTCGGAATGCCATATGAGCTAAGTCTCTTAGCATCTATGGTCCTATATGTGACCTTACTGGATCCTCTCTCTGTACCATTTCCTTCCTCTTCTTCCTTTTTTTTTTTTTAAGTCTGACTTGGTTTCTATACGTTTCCTGCTGCCACATTCAAAATCTGCCTCATTTAAACCCACTTTCACGGTGCAGAATCCAAGGTCTGGGGAAGAGGGTTCTGGTTTCCTAAGCTTGCCAAAATACATAATCAGAATCTATATTTGGAAGTGTATGCTAGACGCTGCACCCTCAGGATTCCTGAGGATGCTTCCTGCAGAAAAAAATGGGGGGGGGGGTCGTGGGAGGGAAGAGGAGGTGAGACAGACAAGAAGGGCCTTCAGACATCACCAAGTCCGATTTTTTAAATCCTGTATGGGAAACTGAGGCTCAGGGATGCGGACTGCCTCAGGAACGCCTGTAACGTCACCTTCATCCTTGACCAAGGCATCGCCTTGCCTCTCCCCCTACCCAGCTCTTGGACTTTCAGAAAACCCATCTCCTCGAGCTTCAGATGGCGGGCAAGTGGTGTCTGGGAACCGCTGGACCAACCCACAGCCTCCACCCCCCGAGGGCCCCGACGGGGAGGGAGGAGGCCTTTGAGTGAGCGAGGCAGGGAGGGAGGGCGAAAGGAAGGAAGGGGAGCCCGGGGTGGGAGTGGAAGAGGCAGCTTCGCCCGGGGCGGGTTGGCTCGCGGGGCCAGCCCTCCCGAGGCGGTTTATAAGAGTTGGGGAGGCCGGGAGCCCTCCCCGCTGGTCCGCGCGCCCCCGGAGCAGCGCCGGGTTCTGAGCGCCCAGCGTCGAGGCCCGCCTGGCCGCGCGCCGGCTCCGCGCCGCCTTCGGACTTGAGCGCGCGGCAGCCCAGCCCGGGAGGGAGGCGAGCGCCCGAGCCAGGGGGCCGATCGCCATGCGCCGCGCCAGCCGAGACTACACCAAGTACCTGCGCGGCTCCGAGGAGATGGGCGGCGCGGGCGCCCCGCACGAGGGCCCGCTGCACGCCCCGCCGCCGTCCGCAACCCCCGCGGCCGCCGCCGCCTCCCGCTCCACCTTCGTGGCCCTCCTGGGGCTGGGGCTGGGCCAGGTCGTGTGCAGTGTCGCCCTGTTCCTCTACTTCCGAGCGCAGGTGAGTGCTCGCCCCAGAGGGGCGTGCGGGTGGGGCGCGCCCACCTCGACCCGCCAACACTTGGCAGGCGGTGGAGCTTGGTCCCCCCAAGCCGGGCTTCCCCGGATCTTGCATATTCCGGAGGGGAAAGGGACTCAAAAAAAAAAAAAGAGAGAGAGCGTGTGAGTGCAGGGCAGCCGGGCGCGGGACCCAGAGCGCTGGCCTCAGTCCCCGCGCGCGCAGCCCGGCCCGGCTGATGCGCTGAGGCTGGGCTCGCCCGGCGTGGTGTGTTTGAATTTCCCCCGGCGAGACCGCATTGGTCGCTCACCTCTTTTGGAAAGGATTACGCACTTTTCTCCCCTTCTGTATCCTCCTTGGAGCAAAGAATGAACTTATTGATCTTCACTTTGAACAAAATGGAGCGTCTCCAATTAGGCATCACCGAGCGTTTCCCTTCCCACCCACCCCCCGGAGACTGTAGGGTCCTGGGGCTGGTTGCTTTGCACCGTGCCGGGGTGCGCGTGGACCCAAAGGTCGCAGTGCGTGCGCTGTCCGCAGCCTCTGGAGCATCGGGTGGCGATGCCCAAGGCACCAGCTGGACCAAAAGACCCAGCGCGGCCAGGGACGCCTAGTCTTAGAAGCCGGGCTCCTCTCGCTCGGGGTGAAAGAAGAGAGAAGGGCCCACGTGCCTGCCCATGAAGGTGGGCGGAGGAAGGAAGCGAGACGTGTGTGAAGGTGGTGAAGTTCTCTGCCCTGGCACAGCCTGGCGACGATCTAGCAAATAACCAAGCTTTTCAAAGACAGGGCAACCGGCTAGGGACTGGGGAGAGATAGTAGAAAGGAAGGGGTAAATTTGTAACATTATGCTTTCTGGTGGTTTGTGTTTTCTTGGAAATTGCTGTGCAGTTGCTTGGATTCATTCAAATATTCTTGTCTGGTGCTGTGAACTCTTTCTCAAAGGAAGTGGGGGGCTGACTGTGCATTTTTTTTTTATGGGAAAAGAGAGTTGGGTTTGGACTTTATTGGTTTTCAGATTCAAAGGTGATTACTAAACCAAATTGGATGCATGAGACATGGCATTGCCTGGGTTGTACAGGTTTTTGACGTGTGCCAGAGTCCTGAACTTGTCATCATAGACTTTTTGCTAAGTATTCAGTATCCACTAATTTGCATTTTGTAGAACTAGTTTATGAACTGAGACAGAAGTAGACATGCTATGCACAGTATTTTAGAAAATTTGTTTGTATATTAATAAAAATATTTTCCTATTGAGAAAGTTTTTCAAAAACTACAACTTTCAAGTAGTTTACTTGCAACGTTGTTGTTCAACCGCTCAGTCCTGTCCCATTCTTTGTGACCCTATGGACTGCAGCAGGCCAGGCTTCCCTGTCCTTCACTGTCTCCCTCCCGGAGTTAGCTCAAACTCATGTGCATCGAGTCGGTGATGCCATCCAACCATCTCACCCTCTGTCACCCCCCCTTCTCCTCGTGCCCTCAATCTTTCCCAGCATCAGGGTTTCCTAGATTACACAAATCTATATGGAAGTGATGAAACATGTTTCTTTCATTGGACTGTGCTGCAGCCAAGAATGAGTGATTTATCCATTTTCTCATCCAGTGTATGGTCCTGCCCCCTCCCCCACTTAATGCTTGTATACTGAGTGCCTGCGCTGCACCTTGCACTATTCGATGGTATGGAATACGAGTTAAGAATCATTTAGTCAACATACAGTGCCCACCTACTGTCCTGCATGCGTGATGCCAGGTAATGACGGGAACTATAACAAAAGGCTTTAAATTCCTAGTCAAATAAGAGAGAAGCATTGAGAAAAGAGGCAGAAGAAGCAGTCATTCCCTCTTAACTAATTAATTAATTAGTTTTTACTTGCTAGTCCTAGGGCCTGTGAGTTCTTAGTTCCCTCACCAGGGATCGAACCCAACTCCCCAGCACTGGGAGGGCAGTGTCTTAACCACTAGACCACCAGGGAAGCCCCAGTACTTCTCCCTCTTTTATCTCTTCTAACACCTTAGCATTATGGCATTTTCATAGCAGAAATTGTGAAGTGAGTATTCAGCAGTGAAAGAGCTGGGGGATGAATGGATGGTAGGGACCAGGAACCGCTTACATTGACAGGAACCATGCAAATGTGACCATTTCAAAAGGAATGACTTGCTGGGCTGTTGAAGAAACTATTTGACTTCTTTGTAGGGAGTCCCAGTATTAATGGTCTGGTGGGCTGAAAAGTCTAGCCTTCTCATGATCCTTTAGCAGTCTTGACGTCACATGGATAACAGTGAAAACTTTCAACAATTTTTTCCAAAGTCCACATGTAAGTTAGTAAGCCTGGCTAGAAAAATTTCATTTGGAGAATTTAATGTCATCAAATTTCTGGGTACAGTTTTCCTAGATGTCATGAAGATTGGGATTCTCCAAAATTTATGCAAAATGTATTAGCCATTATGCGGAACCCAGCTTTGGGCTGCATTTTTTTTTTTTTAAGTGGCCTTCTTCAGTAAAGAAGTAATATTTGGAGCAATGTTTTCATAGGAATACCCCACTAGATGTGGTTAGGTTTTGTTGCGGATCATATCTAAAGGAGTCCTAGACATTTAGAGAGATATTCAGAAGAAGTTAACAGATGATATAGAATGTTTGGAATTTGTTTCAAAATAATAACATGGATGCTTGTAGATGAAACAAGATGCACTGGTAACTGTTGAAACTCCAAGGTCAGTACCTGCAGGTTCAGTCTACAGTTCTTTACACTTTTGCACTTGCTGGAAGCCTTCTTTGAAAGTTCTAGCTGATTAGACCCAGTTTGACCTGACACCAGTTGAACGCTTTCACTTACATCAGTTCCTTTAGATGAGAACTTGGTACCAAATGAGAGATAGATTCTTGGTTTCCACTCAGTTTGTGAGTCACTTACTTTGGATTCCTGAATGTGTTTGAGTTAGAATGAAATCATCTAATATCAGGTAACATGTTTGCAGTTTATAGTAAAAAAAAAAAAAGAAAAGAAAATGGAGCCAGTTTTATTGTTTTTGTTTAAAAGTGAGAGAGGGGAGTCCTGAAAATCCTCAAGAATCACAACATTGTTAATTGGCTATACCCCATTTAAAAAGGTTAAAGAAAAAACAGTTCAGCTTAGTTTTAAACGCTTTTAGAAAAATATCCCCAAATAATGTAAAAAGAAAAAAATTATAGTGACTTAAAGCAAGTTTCCCTTTCTTAACTCATGTTTGAATAGTTAAAAATGAATCTGCCTCCTGAATGTTTGCAGATTGCTTGTGCCTAGATTAAGAAAAAAAGAAAAAATGAAAGTAGTAGATCCAGTGTAGATTGGCTTTTCCCCCACCAACCTTGCCAAAAAAAAAAATAGCATGTGGTTTGTGCTATATATTTACCACATAGTATTCATACTTTGGTTTACAAAGAAAAAAGTCCCTTCCAAAAAGTTGCTTTTAAATATTGATGTGTATTTAAACACACATACACACAACATCCATATAACCATACCCAAGTTTAGAACTTAGCTATAAGATAAATGTTTCAGAAAACTCAATCTTTCTTCCCTTTTAACTCTTTCCCCAAACCCTCAGCATGCACACCAGCCTCCCTGGGCTGTTCTTTACCCAAGAAGGAGAGCCGTCACTACCACAAGTCTGATGTGGAGGTGTGTGGGCTGTCGGCTTGAAAAAACAGAAAACGAAGTAGCACAGAAGGCAAGCATCCTGCCTCGTTTAACCCTACAAGCGGTGAAGTTTCAAGGGAGCTTTCAGACTGAGTTACTTTCATGTGAACCACACCATCTGATAAATGTATTTTTGAAGTCCAGTTTGAATCAGATATTCAAGATTCACTTAATATTTTCAGTCTAGTCAAGGCTATGGTTTTTCCAGTAGTCATGTATGGTTGTGAGAGTTGGACTGTGAAGAAGGCTGAGTGCCAAAGAATTGATGCTTTTGAACTGTGGTGTTGGAGAAGACTCTTGAGAGTCCCTTGGACTTCAAGGAGATCCAACCAGTCCATTCTGAAGGAGATCGGCCCTGGGATTTCTTTGGAAGGAATGATGCTAAAGCTGAAGCTCCAGTACTTTGGCCACCTCATGCGAAGAGTTGACTCACTGGAAAAGACTCTGATGCTGGGAGGGATTGGGGGCAGGAGAAGAGGATGACAGAGGGTGAGATGGCTGGATGGCATCACTGACTTGCTGGACGTGAGTCTGAGTGAACTCTGGGAGTTGGTGATAGACAGGGAGGCCTGGCGTGCTGCGATTCATGGGGTCGCAGAGTCGGACACGACTGAGCGACTGAACTGAACTGAAAGACACTGCACCACTGTGTTCACAGAGGCATGTTCACATCAGCCGAGACAGGGAAACAAATGTCCACTGATAGATGACTAGATTAAGAAGATAGGGTACACAGAGATAATGGAATAGTACTCAGCCATAAAAATAAAGAAACAATGGCATTTACAGCAACATGGATGGATCATTCTAACTTTAAGACAAATACCTTATGCTGTCACCTATATGTGGAATCTTAAATAAGACACAAAGAAACTTATCTATGGAACAGAAATAGACTCAGACATAGAGAACAGACTTCTGGTTGTCAAGACAGAAGGTGTAGGAGGGACAGATTGGGAGTTGGGGGTTAGCAGATGCAAACTGCTATACACACACACACACACACACACATATATGTATAACTGAATCACTTTGCTCTACATTAGAAAATAATGCATTGCAAATTAATTCAATAAAATAAAATTTAAAAATAAATTTCTAATGCATGGCCCTCAAGTAAACAAAATAAGTGAGTGTAATATCAAACTTAATGGTGTCACACTTTCATTTGGGAAAATAATTGGTAACATTTATATATGTTTAGCTCTAAATGTGCTTTCTGGATGACTCAGTGGTAAAGAATCCACCTGCCAATCCAGGAGATGCAGGTTTGATCCTTGGGTTGGGACGATCCCCTGGAGAAGAAAATGGCAACCCACTCCAGCATTCTTGCCTGGAGAATCCCATGGACAGTAGGTGGTGGGCTACAGTCCATGGGGTTGCAAAGAGTCAGATATGACTTAACGACTAAACAAGAAAAAAGCTGTAACATGACCATCTGAAACAGTGGTTCTCACTTATACATTAGATACACTTGGGGAGAGAGATTCAGTTGACCTCAACTCTTAGGGATATTGAATAAATTGGCCCAGGGTGGGACCTGGGCAGGGAGAAGAGACTAAGATCTTTGCATCATATTTCTCTTCATTAAACCTTTAGCCATCGTTGACCATATCAGTATTTTTGTGCTGGCTTGTATTACTTGTGAAAAAACTTTAAAAGTGAGTGTCCAAGGAAACTTGGAGACATTTTAATAGTAGACAATTGATATTTGTACCTTTGGTATTTGAAAGCATCACTTCTCAAACCTCCACATGCATGAGAATCACCTTGAATCTGAGTTAGAATGCAGATTCACAGGCATTGCCCACGGTGGGGCCTGGGCATCTGCATTTCTAACAAAATCCGGCTGAGCTTGTAATACTGAAGATGATAGGACTATACTTCCCATAGCAAGAGTCATGGGGACTACTCTTTCTGTTGATGGCGCTCAGCTTGTCAGCGGGGTTGGAGCTTAACCAATGTTAGGGTCCCCAGGCGTTTCCCCACTAATACCACACTGTCCCTTTAGCTCAGCGGCTTTCTGGTGGTGAGCCAACTGAGGCCTTTGCAGGAATATTCTTTCTTGAGGTCTAAACCCAGTGACCCTTCATATCAGTTGCCCAAGCCTCTCCGGTTTTGTGGGAAACTTAACTGGTGTAAGTGAGCTTTTTAACAGAACTGTGGAATGGAAAGCTTGCCTTATGTGAAATCTCAGATATTATGATTCGTACTCATTGTCTTAAAGACATAAAAGATAAATATGGGTTGCAAGTAGTTTTGAGTCCTGAGTGACACCTCTCCCGTGATTATAGACGTTACCAATCCTTTAATTTACAGGAGTGGAATGATAAAATTTGCACTGGTGGGTGCACATTTGTTGAAAGGCTATCATTTGAGAGTTTTGGATACGGGTAGGGTACTTAGTTTACTTCTAACAGCTGGTTAATAAATCTACACATCTTCCACTGACTTTTAGAAAGATAATTAAACCAGGGATTGAGAGACCTGGTATTAATTGACTGTGCTTTGGTTATGGCAGACTTATGTAATTTCCCTCCCCCTCCTTTTTTTTTTTTTTTTAAATCTAGCCTGTACCTAAAAAGCAAATGCACATGAAGTACCTTGAAGTTTTTGAAAGAGGAGAATGATAAATTAAGCCACTATTATTAAAGCAATTAGATAGCTAATTACCTCTCCTCTTTACTTGGCAGTTGAAACCACTACAAAGACTCGTCAGAGCCCCAGGAGGAGCTGGCAGACAATTTTAAGAGTAATACATAAAGAAATGCTTCTGCTGGTACCTGTTGTAACTAGGCGACCAGCTGATAACTCTGTGGGGATATTTTGGGTGGGACTATCCCACGCACTTCAAGAATTTTAGCATTCCTTCAGCATGAATGTGTATAGATTGCCCATGAGCCCCCTTCACCCCAGCTGATCCCAAGCATCACCAAACACGTTTTCTGTCACCCTCTGACAGATGTAGCTCTCCCGTCTAAGAAAACTGGTGAGAGGTTCAACAGAAAGGGAAACTGCTTCTGGCTGCAGGCTTTCTTTGGGGCTAGGAAATGGATTTCTTCGGCTGATTAAAACACACATTGATTAAGGGAGAAGGCTAGGCAAACATGGCAGCTGAACATGATGTTAATTTCACCTGATTTATGTAGGTTTCATGCTTGGAATATCCAAGTGGGCTTCATCATCCCACCTGGCATACTCCTTAGGACTTAAAAGGCCTGCTCTTCCTGTACTGAAAACCTGTACTGAAAACTAATTTCACTGATGCCCTTCCCCTCAGTGAGGACTTGAATAACGTCAGACAATTTTGATAATTTCCCCATGAATTACATGTGTACATGTGTGTTGTGGATGATGGTCAGATACTCATAAGAACAAATTAGAAGTCAATGTTTGCACCAACTGGAGGGTAATTGTATTAACTGTTAGTTGTTGGGGACCTGCATTCATTCTTCCAAGAATGAATTCTGTTGTCCTAGTCAACATATAAGATCTTGTAAGATCAGATACTGATCAGAGTGATCAGTGGTAACCACTCTTACATCTTCACACTTTTTTCCCCCTCTCAGATGGATCCTAACAGAATATCAGAAGATGACACTCACTGCATTAATAGGATTTTCAAGCTCCATGAAAACATGGATTTGCAAGACACAACCCTGGAGAGTCAAGACTCAAAATTAATACCTGATTCGTGTAAGAGAATTAAACAGGCTTTTCAAGCAGCTGTGCAGAAGGTGAGTCCACATTGAGATGATAAGTCAAGGGCCCTCACTGGTTCTACTAATCTGACAATTAAAATTGGCTAAGTGCTGTTGACTTTATTCTTTTTTATTTTAATAATTTGTAAGAGAGTTAAAGAGAATTTTTCTTTGAGGGATTAGCGGAATCATTTTGAAGTTGGTAGTGGTTAATTGGGCTTCCCTGGTGGCTCAGATGGTAAAGAATCTGACTATAATGCAGGAGACCTGGGTTCCATCCCTGGGTCAGGAGGATCCTCTGGAGAAGGGAATGGCAACCCACTCTAGTATTCTTGCCTGGAGAATCCCACGGACAGAGGAGCCTGGAGGGCTACAGTCCATGGGGTTGCAAAGAGTCGGACATGACCGTGTGGTTAATTATAGTGACCAGCGGTGTTCATGTGTTCATGCAAATATTCTTTCCTTTCTCTCTTTCTCTCCCTTCCTCTCTCTCTCTCTCTTATTTTGGAGGAGGCATTTAAATTCACTCTTGAAAGAAGGACAGGGATGGTTTGTGGTCGTCAGTCAGTGTGCTAGTTTGAAATCCCTGCCTTAGAAACCATTCTCTCTGCTCAAGGATTCTCTACTGGCTGCTTCCTTTAAGTTGGGTTTTGGGATGGGAAGAGCCCCTATTCCCCATCTGTGTGTGGATCCAGGGTTCTGTGGAGCATAAGTATTAGCTGGTCCTCTGTTGTCATCTGACTTGGGAGAATCGAAGTAGACCAGGAGTTGATGTTGGGGGAGAGGAGATTCTCTGGTCCTTTTCTGATTTTCCAGGAGGGCTGAGTGAAAAGGGAGGGGATGGGGGCACAGAAGACAAATGACTTCTCTACACTGACAGCCTCAGTGGGGAAGCACTGGAATAGCTGCCTGTTTTGTTTTCCTGGATACGGTCCCTTGAGAATTCTGCACCCTGGGCATTATTTTACTTACTGACTCCAGCAAGAACTGGCTAGAGCCCCCCGACTCCAGGGTGTGCACATGCGTCCGTATTGCTGCCTTGCATAACACATCTGATGGGTTCTTGCCTCTGCTCGGACATCCCAACCTCTAGTTTGCAGCTCCCTGGGCTATCTCTGATCATCTCACAGTAATTTCTAAAGTTCTCAAAGACCTCAAACCTAAGTTGAAATTTGAGTTTCTTTTTAAAAAATTCACAAGTAGTAATCGCATTTTTAAAAAAGAGGATATGTATTGGATATAGAGGTAGGGAGAGATAAAACTGTTTTGTATAACCCTTCACACTGGTATTTGCTATATTTCAACAAATTTAAGATACCACGAGTTTTCAACTTAAGTTATTATTTCATGCATCACAAAGGGAGAAAAAAAATTGACTAAAGAATTAAACAGAATCACTATAGATTCTAGTTGCATCCAGTTCAGAGATTCTGAAATATAAAAAAATATATATCATAGAATCAAGGAAGCATATATCATTCTAATATCTATAAGAATGTTGTTTAAAAAGATTGCATTTTCATTATAGTTAGTGTGTAGGTGCTTAGCCTTATGCAGTAGATGCCTATTTTTAAAATGTAGGTTTAAATTGGATCTTTTGATCTTCTATTGTAATTTTCGAGCTATTTAGTAACAATAATTCCATTATTCTAATTCATTTTTAAATGGTCTATAGCATTTTTCTTTTTCTGCTTTTGCAAAAAATTAAACTACTAAAAATAAGAAAAAAATGAATAACTTCTGATTTTTCACTATTGGAAGCAATTGGAAACTCAATGACTACTATACTGTATTTACCGCATCTTAGGTTAGGTGGCGGAGAAGGCAATGGCACCCCACTCCAGTACTCCTGCCTGGAAAATCCCATGGATGGAGGAGCCTGGAAGGCTACAGTCCATGGGGTCGCTGAGGGTCGGACACGACTGAGCGACTTCACTTTCACTTTTCACTTTCACCCATTGGAGAAGGAAATGGCAACCCACTCCAGTGTTCTTGCCTGGAGAATCCCAGGAACTGGGGAGCCTGGTGGGCTGCTGTCTATGGGGTCGCACAGAGTCGGACACGACTGAAGCGACTTAGCTTAGGTTAGGTGGCACAGCGATAAAGAATCCGCCTGCCAATGCAGGAGACGTGGTTCAATCCGTGGGATGGAAAGATCCGGAGAAGGAAGTGGCCTCCTACTCTGGTATTCTTGCCTGGAGAATTTCATGGACAGAGGAGCCTGGAGGGCTACAGTCCGTGGGTTCACAAGAGTCAGACGAGACTGAGCAACCAATGTTTTCACTCTCACTTTCAGGTCTTTCCAAGCAGTGCTAGTGGTAAGGAACCCGCCTGCCAGTGCCGGAAATATGAGCGATATGGGTTCGATCCCTGGGTCAGAAAGATTCCCCCGGAGGAGGGCATGGCAACCCACTCTAGCATTTTTGCCTGGAGAATCCCGTGGACAGAGGAGCCTGGCGGGCTAGAGTCTATAAGGCTGCAAAGTGTCAAATGCGACTGGAGCGACTTAGCACGCTCTCCTATCTTTTTAATCATGTATATTTGTGGGAGAAATTGTAGCATGTGAAGCCAGACATGTGAAATTGTAGCATGTGAAGTCAGACTTATGTTTGAGAAAATGTGATCTTGGGAAAGTACTTAATATTTCTTCACTCTGGCTTCCTCATCTTTAAAAACTAGAGTTCACAATCCCTCTGCAATAGGATTGTGGTTGATTTGAATAAAAGATATAAAATACCTAAGCACAGTCCTGGAAATAGAGTATGCACTCATTAAATGTTTATGTATTACTTTACCACCATTGTTACTAATTCATTGTTGTTGATGATGATTTAATCAAAGACATATTTTTAAAGTTTAGATAGAGCACGTTTGATCATTTTTCCAAAATTGCATTAAAACAATGCAAACACTGAAGCAGGTTGCAGAAAACCACTGTGATGTTTTTATTACTAGCAACACTAAATGTGTTAAGTACATATTATCCTTAGGAAACTTCCAGGTCTATTTAAGACTTAACCTTGATTTAAGTAATGCAGTAATTTAGAGTATAGAGAGCCTGTTCTTAAGACCTTTATAAGCTGTGTTGTGAAGGATAGTGTATTAGGGGAGGAAAGACATAACATTTGCAAGACCCTTAATTTAAAATTAGAAGGCAATGGCACCCCACTTCAGTACTCCTGCCTGGAAAATCCCATGGACAGAAGAGCCTGGTAGGCTGCAGTCCATGGGGTCGCTGAGGGTCGGACACGACTGAGTGACTTCACTTTGACTTTTCACTTTCATGCATTGGAGAAGGAAATGGCAACCCACTCCAGTGTTCTTGCCTGGAGAATCCCAGGGACAGGGGAGCCTGGTGGGCTGCCGTCTATGGGGTCGCACAGAGTCGGACACGACTGAAGTGACTTAGCAGTAATTTAAAATTATCTTAAAAAATTCTGATCCACACTGGGAAAGGGGGACTTACTGAGCTGTACACTGTGAAATCTAACACTCAGGTTGCTGTTGTTGATTTAGAATATGATGTTAGTTTTGGATATACAGTGATGTGGTTTAGTTATTTTCCCCACATTGTAGCCCATTATAGATTATTTCAAGATGTTCAATATAATTCCCTGTGCTATTTTATGTATAGTAGTTTGTATCTGTTAATCCAGTTTGCCCCTCCTTTCTTTTATCCCTTTGGTAACTATAAGTTTATTTTCTATCTGTGAGTTTATTTCTGTTTTTTTATAGATTTATTTGTATTATTTTCTAGATTCCATGTATAAGTGATATAATATTAAGAGAGAAATGAAATACTACCATTTGTAGCAACATGGATGGGCCTAGAGAATATATATAGTGAAGTAAGTCAGACAGAGAAAAACGATTCTAATTCATTTTTATTATTTTGTTCTATGTTTCATTTTTGTTAGCCTGCTTTTAATCCTGCCTCTGAGATATTGAGTAACCTATCTATAAACAACAATTCCATGTACTAGAGGTAATATATTAGTTCAAAACTGAACCCCTAAGTAAGGTAATTCTGGTTATGTAAATGATTGCTTCCTAATTTTCTATTTAGATCAACATATATTGAACCTCCTTACAATGGAAAGAAGACAAACTTTTAATTTCATTAGTACTCTGGTTCTTAAAAATTATATTTTGGGTTTCTTCTGGGAAAATGAGTATGCAAAATCAGCCAAGATAATTTAGAAAATATGTAATATTAAGAACAGATACCATTAATGTTTACTTATGGGAATGCAAGGATGATTCATCTTAACAGGTCAAAGAAGAAAAACATTATCATTTGCTAGGTACTGAGGAGTGAATGACAAAATTTTGCACATATTTCTGATGTTTAAAATCCATTAGAAAGTAGAACTAGCTTGATGTTATCCTAAATAGCTCAAACTAAAAGTTAGCTAATGATGAAAAATAGGAGCATTTCTCTCACTATCAGGAACACAACAAAGATATCCACTGTCCCCCTGTTATTTAACATTGTTCAGAATGTGCTAGCAAACGCAATTACATATAGGAATGAAATAAAATATAGAGAAGGTAGAATTTGAATGTGGTATGCGTGTATACTTGGGAAAATTCAAAGGAACTGAGAGGCTACAAGAAAAATAAATCAGTTTACAAAAGCAATAGGTAATAATCAGTAGCTGTCCCCATTTCAAACAATAATTAGAAAACACTAATGAAAGATCTCATTCATAATTTTTAAAAAGCCCTAAAAATTCGTTTAACAAGGAATATACAAAGCTTATGAAAATAAAACTAGAAACCTCTACAGAGACATTTAAAATAGGATTGGGTAATGTAAAGATGGAACTGTGCAAAGTCATAATCCATAAAAGAGAATGAAGGCCTTAAAGTAGACCTCATTGCAAGTGTGTGAATATGATTGTGTATATATATATAATTTAATATAATATCAATTATTTTGTATAAGTGGGTATAGTTTGGGTTATTAAAAAATGGAATTAGGACAGTTTGTTTGCTGTTTTTAAAAAGTGATGGTGTTACCTCATGTGTTGCATGCATGCTAAGTCACTTCAGTGATGTTCAGCTCTTGGTGACCCCATGGACTGTAACCCACCAGGCTCCTCTGTTCATGAGATTCTCCAGGCAAGAATATTGGAGTGGGTTGCCATTCCCTTCTTCAGGGGATCTCTCCAGACAAAAATACTGGATTGGGTTGCCATTCCCTTCTTCAGGGGATTTTCCCAACTCAGTGCTCGAACCCAGGTCTCCTGCACTGCAGGCGGATTCTTTACCATTTGAGCCACTGGGGAGGCCCGCAGGATGAGTAGAACTTTTTATTAATTTCACATTTATTTTTGTTGTGCTATAGTATTTTACATGTAAGCTGTCATAATATACCATTGTGTGTTTGAAAATAGAAGATGCCATTTTTTTCCCTGACAAGAGACTCTTTCGGCAAAAGGTGCATGCTGTTCATGTCTTATTATTAGACTCAAGCAGTGTTCTTGAAAGGTGCTGTTGTGCTAGGCACTTTGCTATAACTTCTCCAATAACCAAGGATTTACCTTTCTTTGAAGTGAAGTGGAAGTTGCTCAGTCATGCCCTACTCTTTGCAACGCCATGGACTATACAGTCCATGGAATTCTCCAGGCCAGAATACTGGAATGGGTAGCCTTTCCCTTCTCCAGGGGATCTTCCCAACCCAGGGATGGAACCCAGGTCCCCCGCATTGCAGGCAGATTCTTCACCAGCTGAGCCACATCACCTTGGCCAAATAGTGATTTGCCAAATGTGTTATCCTATAATAAGGATTATTGGTTAATGTGACAGCCTACACATCTTGCCAGAATAATCAGACTTCTCACTGCTCTGGCTGATGCTAAAAATAAAACAGCAGGCACGCATAGGTAGGTGTGACTCTTAGTTTCAGTTCTAATGTAGACATTGCGTGAACCCATGAGACAAAATGACATTGGCGGCTGCAGTCATTACTGAGAGCTCTCCCCATCCAGTGGTAACAAATGCTAGACATAAGCACAGTATCACATTCTATGTGTGCAAAAGCTGGTGTTTACCCAGCCCGTCTTTGGTCAGTCTTGTAATGCTGTTTTTCCTCCCCCTTTTTTTTTTGTTTGTGGCTGGGTTTTCTTGGCTTTTTTTCCCCTTTAGCACAGAACTCTGAAAGCCTCTTAGTGATCCAGCTCTACCAACCACAATTTACGAAGTCTGTCATAACAGTCTATGACAATAAAGAAAACGCTAGCACAAATACGGTGTCCAATTTATAAAGCAGTTCTTGTTCCGGCTTTGGTGGCCTCTCTGGCCTCTGCCGGGCTGAAGAGCGATGTGGGCGCTCAGGCCTGAGCAGGGGTGCATGGCCCTCAGACCTCCCGGCCAAGCTCAGTTTATACACTATTTACATATCCTGAGACCTGGGAGGTAACTCTACTTGATGTTACTGTTAAGTTTAATCGTTAGTCCGTCAGTCGTGTCTGACTCTTTTCAACCCAATGGACTGTAGCCCCCCAGGCTCCCCTGTCCGTGGGATTCTCCAGGCAAAAATATTGGAGTGGGTTGCCATGCCCTCCTCCAGTGGGTCTTTGACCCAGGGATTGAACCCATGTCTGATACGTCTCCTACATTGACAGGCTGGTTCTTTACCACTAGCGCCACGTGGGAAGCTCTGATGTTTCTGTGCCCGCTTGCTAATTTCACGTTGGGTACCTGTTTGTGAAAAACTTCCGGAAATTTATTTTGAAATGTATCTGAAAGGGTGATACGGGGCAGAGAACCCATATACAAATCGTATCAGTCACCTTGTTCTCCAGTGTGAAGGGCTCAGTGTATTCAAGGTGACCCTCAAGGATGTGGGAGGGAAGGATGGTGGCTTACATGTATGCGTGCGTGCGTGCTAAGTGACTTTAAGTGGTGTCCCACTCTTTGTGACCCTATGGACTATAGCCCGCCAGGCTCCTCTGTCCATGGGATTCTCTATGCAAGAGTACTACGGAGTGGGTTGCCATGCCCTCCTCCAGGGGATCTTCCCGACCCAGGAATCGAACTGGCATCTCTTACATTTACCTGCACTGGTAGGTGGATTCTTTACCACTAGGTCCACCTGAGAAGCTCTTACATGTACATGTATTTTTTAATGTTGGCTTTAGAATATTTTTGTGAATATTTTATAATGTATCTAAAATTCAACGATGTTTTAACACTTAAGTAAAAAATATGTACATTTGGGAGCATTGAATTTTTTCCTTCTCTCAAGAA
This sequence comes from Neotragus moschatus, assembly GCA_006410615.1. Taxonomy (NCBI): domain Eukaryota; kingdom Metazoa; phylum Chordata; class Mammalia; order Artiodactyla; family Bovidae; genus Neotragus; species Neotragus moschatus. The sequence continues at coordinate 120,658 of SJYA01001766.1, read as the reverse complement.
ACTGCACAATCAGAAATGTTTAGAGGTCTTAGAACAAAACTACAGCTCCATAAGGACCAGAGCTGTAGCTTTTTGGCTCACATTTGAATAGATCACATCTGACTTAGACTCAAGATGGAAGGAAAAAAAGGGCTGATGACTTCTTAAATTCCGTAAACTAATTTTTTAATTAAACACGGGTCACTGATCAATTCATAAAGCCATTCACAAAGTTATAAGCCTGGTTTTCATTTACTGGTTGTCTTACAGTTGGTGATGGTTACTATTACAGCCTGAAGCAACAGTGCCTCTATTGTTGCTGGTGTTCAGTTGCTAAGTCCAGCTCTCTGCGCCCCCTGAACTGCAGCACACCAGGCTTCCCCGTCCCCCACTATCGCCCGGACTGTGCTCAGATACATGTCCACTGAGTTGATGATGCTATCTAACCGTCTCATCTTCTGCCGCCCTCTTCTTTAGCCTCTATGCAATCATATTTTGTTGAAGGTTATCTTCAGCTGAACTTCGTGCTTTAATCATGTTTTTGGCCCCTTCATGGCTTGTGACCTATATAGAGGCAGGGCTATGGCGGAAACGGAAAACATGGCTCTGGCTTCTCATATGCTCTTACAAAACTCTATTTCACCCCAGAATATAAAAGCCAGTGGTAATGACTACCAGTAGATTATGTTGCTAGCACATTCCTAACTAACCATTTCATGGAGTCAGTAGGTCACTGAGCCTCAAAAGATTTACCAAAAATGGGGAGTCAGACCAGAGTCATCATCATCGAACAATTGATTCTTACGTGGAATTCTTATTTTCTTCCCCAGGAATCAGCACATTAGTTGATCTCCTTCAGGGTTCACAATGTGAACCGATCTCCTGATATTATGTGAAACTGTCTCCTGATACTGAGAGTGATGCAGCCAGAGATTTGCAGTCTTTTGACCCTTGGTCATACATTCACTGCTCTTTAGTACAGCCTGTGCTGCTGTAACAGAGACCCATCACTCAGTGGAAGAAACAAGATAGACGTTTTTTCTCTTGTGTGCAGAAATCTAAAGGTTCAAGTTCAGGGCTGGCAGGAAAGCACCTCCATCCTCAACTGGTACTTTCATCTCTGGATCCAAGCTGTTGTCTCCATACATTGTCATTCCCAGAAAGTGGGAAGGGAGAAAGAAAGGGTCGAGGCGGTACTTGGAAGCTGAGACATCATTATTTCTGGTAGTGTCTTGTTGTCTGGAACTTACTCATAAGCAGACTTACTCATAAGGATGCGAGGCGGGCTGCACTTTGTCGTTTCTGGTTTAGCAGCTGTTGGCACCAAAGCTGGAGAAAAGAGGGTTGCCCATCACTAGTTGCAAAGAGGCAAGGATGGATTCTAAGAGGACAATGACTGGTCTCTGATATTCACTAAATCTTATTTAGACAGGAAAGTGGGCTCCCTATGTGAACAAGAGTTAACTCTATGTATATGCTGCTGCTGCTGCTAAGTCGCTTCAGTCGTTTCTGACTCTGTGCGACCCCATAGATGGCAGCCCACCAGGCTCTCCCGTCCCTGGGATTCTTCAGGCAAGAACACTGGAGTAGGTTGCCATTTCCTTCTCCAATGCATGAAAGTGAAAAGTGAAAGTGAAGTCACTCAGTCGTGTCCGACCCCATGGACTGCAGCCCACCAGGCTCCTCCATCCATGGGATTTGCCAAGCAAGAGTACTATGTATATACAAGTATACAAAAAATTGGAACAGTCAAGATTTTATTTTCTAAAAGTTAAAGTACTTTAGGATTACTTAGATTCCGAAAGGGAGAGAAATTTGAAAGTAGATTTAACAGCACGCATCTTGCTGAGGAACTTCCAAAGGTTTGTTTAATCCTACGTATCTGAGATCTTTGAATAAATTTTGATTCTCACTTTCCCAGTTTTTGGTAGGTTTACCAGAAAGTTCATTAGACTGAGTGGTTGTTTTTTCCATCTGTAAAGCCAATTCCTTAGAATTCCAATGTCAATTATTACAGGAAACGTACTTCTACTTTTAAAACTAAAGTCCATAAAAAAGCAAGTAAAACTGAGTAGATCCTAACTACTTATGAAATTATAAGCATTGCAGTTGTTATATAGGCATTATTTTTCATTTGCTTTTTAGTTGAATTCACATGACAAAAACAAGGGGAAAAATTAAACCCCATTCATTATCTGTTTGCCTCTGTATATAAGAGTATGTGTCCCAAGAAAGTTTCTTGTAAACCCACAAGGCAGCTTGGGGTTTGGGGGCACTGACGTTCCCAAGTCAAGATGTTAGTCATGTAGTGGTTTCCAATGGGATTTCATCTCTGCCATAACAGTTTTGGGAACTGCAATTCAATCAACCCCAATCATATCTAGCATTTATAAAAGCTGCCTTTATGGGAAAGCCAAAGCACGACCCACAGAATTTTCCTACAAAACCAAGCCATCTACTGGTTTTTGTCCAACAACGACCCATTAGCTGTGATGGGCTCAGTCACAGGGGAGACCCAGGGCAAAAGGTAGGAGGGTTTGCAAAAGGGAAATAGCCAGTGAATGGTGTTGTAGGAGTTGGGCTTATCTTCATGCCAGAAGTACTCCAGGGTGGAAGAAAAGATATTATGGCTTGACATTAAAAAAGAAGACGGAAGACCAAGGGCATGCCTAGAAGAGGAGCATCTCATTAAGCGACACAGACTCCTGGGCTTGCAAGTCCACAAGTCAGTAAGACTGAGGGTCCTCAGTGGGAGGGGACCTGGTGAAGGAGGCTTGGGTTGCTCCACCAGGAGTGGCTCATCCTCGGAGAGGGCCAGCCTGCGGAGCTGGAGAGAATGATGTGCCCTTGAGCAGCGTTTCCCAAACCTGACTTGATCTGAAGAATCACTTGGGGAGCTTGTTTAAAACAAAAATGAAAACTTCTCAGATCTGCTACAAAGATTCTGATTTGGTAGTTCAGGAGTAGACTCTATGATTTGGGAAATCTTTCTTAGAAGGGCTGGTCTGTTTTCGGGAAGGCTTCAGGGTAAATACTTACCAAAGAGGTGTTCTAAACATCTTATAGAGAAGGGCATAGCAACCCACTCCAGTATTCTTGCCTGGAGAATCCCATGGAGAGGAGCCTGGCGGGCTGCAGTTCGTGGGGCCCCAAGAGTTGGGCACAACTTAGTGACTAAGCCAGCAACAAGCATTTTAGGAAGAGGTGAGAGCCACTGGGGGACAGGGAAGCCACTGGTCAATGACGTGACTATAACTGAGAAGCAGGATTCAGCCTGTGCGGTTCGGAGAAGACGGGTCTTGGAAGTTGCACAGAACACTCTATGTCTGGCTCAGTCCTGTCCGACTCTTTGCGACCCCATGGACTGTAGCCTGCCAGGCTCCTCTGTCCACGGGACTTTTCAGGGTTCTCATAACCTCCTCCAGTGATCTTCCTGACCCAGGGATCAAACCCAGGTCTCCTGTGGCTCCTGCATTGGCAGGTAGACTCTTGACCACTGCACTACCTGGGAAGCCCATATCTGAGATGACCGGGCAGCAAATATTTGCTTGAACTTTTCAAGATAAAAGGCCTGAGAGGCCCATCCTCACATAGCTTCCTGATCACTAGGGTGCTCCCTCAGTTCTCAGGTTTTGCTCTTTGAGAGCACTGGGTGGTGGTGGTGGTGGTGATGGTGGTGGTATTGTAGCGGAAGCAGCAGTAAATATAATCATGATAATTATAAACCATAATGCTNAGACTGAGGGTCCTCAGTGGGAGGGGACCTGGTGAAGGAGGCTTGGGTTGCTCCACCAGGAGTGGCTCATCCTCGGAGAGGGCCAGCCTGCGGAGCTGGAGAGAATGATGTGCCCTTGAGCAGCGTTTCCCAAACCTGACTTGATCTGAAGAATCACTTGGGGAGCTTGTTTAAAACAAAAATGAAAACTTCTCAGATCTGCTACAAAGATTCTGATTTGGTAGTTCAGGAGTAGACTCTATGATTTGGGAAATCTTTCTTAGAAGGGCTGGTCTGTTTTCGGGAAGGCTTCAGGGTAAATACTTACCAAAGAGGTGTTCTAAACATCTTATAGAGAAGGGCATAGCAACCCACTCCAGTATTCTTGCCTGGAGAATCCCATGGAGAGGAGCCTGGCGGGCTGCAGTTCGTGGGGCCCCAAGAGTTGGGCACAACTTAGTGACTAAGCCAGCAACAAGCATTTTAGGAAGAGGTGAGAGCCACTGGGGGACAGGGAAGCCACTGGTCAATGACGTGACTATAACTGAGAAGCAGGATTCAGCCTGTGCGGTTCGGAGAAGACGGGTCTTGGAAGTTGCACAGAACACTCTATGTCTGGCTCAGTCCTGTCCGACTCTTTGCGACCCCATGGACTGTAGCCTGCCAGGCTCCTCTGTCCACGGGACTTTTCAGGGTTCTCATAACCTCCTCCAGTGATCTTCCTGACCCAGGGATCAAACCCAGGTCTCCTGTGGCTCCTGCATTGGCAGGTAGACTCTTGACCACTGCACTACCTGGGAAGCCCATATCTGAGATGACCGGGCAGCAAATATTTGCTTGAACTTTTCAAGATAAAAGGCCTGAGAGGCCCATCCTCACATAGCTTCCTGATCACTAGGGTGCTCCCTCAGTTCTCAGGTTTTGCTCTTTGAGAGCACTGGGTGGTGGTGGTGGTGGTGATGGTGGTGGTATTGTAGCGGAAGCAGCAGTAAATATAATCATGATAATTATAAACCATAATGCTCATATTCATCAGAAACTTGATGAACTCAGAACCTTTGCTCCTCCATGCATATATCTGCTTCTCATCTGATCGACTGTTTTGTGCTGAAGGACAAAGGTGTCTTCTCCATCACCCCAAACCAGAAGCCAGAAGATGGTTTTACAGGCTTCCTCTAACTTTCTTACCTCACCCTCAACTTGTGGGTTCTACCTCCTTCCTAAGCTTGCAAGCACTTGTCTCTGCACTGTGTCACGACTGTTGGCCCCTCAGTACAGGCGTCACCATCCCCAGCATCACTGTTCACCTGGACCACTGCCAGGCGGCCGCCCTGCCCTATCACAGTGCCTCTAGCCTACCCTGTCTACAACTCAGCGATTTCTCAGATGCCAGTTGGAACGTGTCACTTGCTTTCCTGCTTATGAAAATCCTTCAGTGGACCCTGTAGTCCTCAGGATAAAGTCTGAGCTGCTGAAGATGGAACACCAAGTCTTCTGTGTTCTGGGACCCTCCTTCCAACTTCCGCCTCTCCAGCCTCATTATCCTTTGGCTCCATCTCCTCACCCTCCTCAGCTGTGCTCAGCGGCCCCACCTCAGTAAAGGGTTAGAAGTTCCCTAACCTGGCTGTGCCCGTCCCCATCTGCCACTTCCTACCTCCTTGCTGTGACTGTGAACACAGTGAGGGCAGAGAGGATGTTTGTCCTGGATGCACAGAGTCTTGGCCTCTGCAGGACACCCGGCCCTTGCAGCCATCGGCAAGCTCTGCGGAGTGGATGGCAGGGTGGATGGGTGAAGTATAGGTCTTTGTGCGTGTTCTGTACATGACGTTCCAGGCTTCTCTTTGTGTACAGTTGTCGTTTGTCTTTCAAAATTTAGCTCAGCCATTTCTTCATACACAAAGAGGTGAAAGTGTTCATCACTCAGTCGTGGCCGACTCTTTGTGATTCCATGGACTATAACCCACCAGGCTCCTCTGTCTATGGGATTCTCCAGACAAGAATACTGGAATGGGTTGCCATTTTCTTCTCCGGGGGATCTTCCCCATCCAGGATCGAACCTGGGTCTCCTTCATTGACAGGCAGATTCTTTACCACATGAGCCAGCAGGGATGCCCCCAGTGATGCCTGCCCACCCACCTTTGGGGTAGGAACCCCTGTGGTGCACACCTGGGGCTTCTTATATTCACCCCAGCATAGCATTGACGCCAGGGACCTGGTGCTGGCCTGACACACCCAAAGGCAAGCTTTCCAAGGGCAGAGACTCTGTGATGTTTTGTTTCTCTACCCAGTGGCAGGTACGCAGTTGGTGCTCAAGGAATGTTTGAAGAACCAGCTTAATGAATTTATGGGTGATCTGTGCTCAGCCCTGCTCTTGATGCCATCAAGCAGATGATGGTTTAATATTGCCAGAAGCTGGCCACATTATCAGTGCCTGGAAGATTCTCCTGAAGGGCTGGCAGGCGTTCCCAAGCGTGATTCTTTAAGGCATGAACATGACAGGGACTGTGAGACTGGAGAACCCTCCCTCCCTGGCCTCACTGGTCCACAGTGGCTGGCCTGGTACCTCTGTCCCACTTCGAGCTCTATTCCTAGCAGTCAGGGAACTGTGGGGAGAGACTATGCAAATAACCTTCTTTGTCGGGGTGGGGGGAGTGAGGATGAGTCTTTGTGGATGTCAGAAACTCTGCCAGTGTGAGGTGGCATGATTCTGTTGAAAAGTGGCAAAAGAGGGCTTCTCTGGTGGTCCGGTGCTTGAGAGCCCACCTGCCGATGTAAGGGACACAGGTTCGATCCCTGGTCCTGGAAGATTCCGCATGCCCTGGGGCAACTAAGCCATGCCCCACAACTGTTGAACCTGCGCTCCAGAGCCCCGGAGGCACGGCTACTGGAGCCTGTGTGCAATAGAGCCGAGGCTCTGCGGCAAGAGAAGCCCCCGCAGTGAGAAGCCCTCGCACTGCAGTGAAGAGTAGCCCCTGCTCGCTGCAGCTGGAGAAAAGTCTGAGCATAGCACCAAAGGCCCAGGATGGCCAGAAGGAAATAATGAATTAATTAATCAAAAAAATACAAGTGGCAAAAGAGAGCGGAGATGCAGTAAAAAGCACAGTTAGCCCAAGACGCTCCACTGCAGTTAGTGGGCTAAGCCCTTAGATGAAACTTTGTAACAAGTACCCAAGTGCAAGACATTTTAGAATTGAGCTCTTTATGAAGACTAATATTGCTGTCATAAGGCTACTTTATGAAAACTCGAGGGGACCTTTAACTGTAGCAGGAACTTCCTCATTTAAACCATGAAGGTTAAACAATAAAAACTAATTTTCTATTCCCAGTATAGCCATCGCCCGGCCAGGAAGGCATCATTCTGCTTTAGGAAAACAAGGGCACTATATTCTTCAGCCCTTCGGTGGGTAGAGTCCATTATCTGTGTGCAAAGATACGTCTTTTCCAATCAGCAGCCTCTTCTGGGAGAAATGAGCTCCCGCTCGCCAGCTGTACTTAGTGGGGGAGGAGGAGACTGGTCCACATCTTGGTAAAGCTCTTCCCTGAGAATTTCCAGGGATGGTCATGGCTGGGATGGGTGTTTCAATGAGGAGACAGAGATGAGGAGATTCAGAACGGGGTGCCTGAAGGTGGAGAGGTAAAACCCCTGTTTGGCTTTGAGGGATTTTTTTTTTTTTGGAGGATAGTTGCTTTATAGTTGGAAGGACTGATGCTGAGGCTGAAACTCCAATATTTTGGTCATCTTATGTCAACAGACAACTCATTGGAAAAGCCCCTGATGCTAGGAAAGATTGAGTGCAGAAGAAGAGGGTGTCAGAGGATGAGATGGCTGGATGGCATCACTGATGCAAGGGACATGAACTTGGGCAAGCTTCAGGAGACCGTGCGGGACAGGGAGGCCTGGTGTGCCTCAGTCCATGGGGTCTCAGAGTTGGACACGGCTGGGCAACTGAACAACAATTGCTTTATGAAGTCCGCTGTATTGCAAAGTGAATCAGTTATATGTGTACCTAACATCCCTTCCCTGTTGAGCCTGCCTCCCACCCCCTCACCCTAACCATCTAGGAGAGAGAATTTTTTTAAAGCAATAATGTTTGGTTAAAAATAAAGAATTTTAGGGAACAAAGGGTAAAATTACAAATTCAGATCTGAGATGGCTCTTATCTTCAAGGTTAGTGGGGCGTCTGTCGTATCTCCTGCCGCCCGCCCCCACCCAGACCTGGACCCCCTCCCCTCTCCTCCCCACCCCAGAGGGATGGGTGGAGCTGCCCC
>SJYA01001766.1:0-111068 GCA_006410615.1 Neotragus moschatus | reverse complement strand
CATCCCTTCCCTGTTGAGCCTGCCTCCCACCCCCTCACCCTAACCATCTAGGAGAGAGAATTTTTTTAAAGCAATAATGTTTGGTTAAAAATAAAGAATTTTAGGGAACAAAGGGTAAAATTACAAATTCAGATCTGAGATGGCTCTTATCTTCAAGGTTAGTGGGGCGTCTGTCGTATCTCCTGCCGCCCGCCCCCACCCAGACCTGGACCCCCTCCCCTCTCCTCCCCACCCCAGAGGGATGGGTGGAGCTGCCCCGCCCCCTTCCCAGTGCTCCCGCCCTCTCGATCCTGGTACCCCGTACCCCCAGGGGCTCTGGGCCTGGAACCACGGGGCTCCACTCTGCCTGAATAACAGATGTTTAGATGGTGGTGTGCAGTTACCCAAGTCATGTCTGGCTCTTTGCGACCCCATGGAGGGCAGCACGCCAGGCCTTGCGATCCTTCACTATCTCCCAGAGTTTGCTCAAATTCATGTCCGTTGAGTTAGTGATGCCATCCAACCATCGCATCCTCTGCCGCCCTCTTCTTTTGCCTTCAATCTTTTCCAGCATCAGGGAACCCCTTAATGGCTCCTGCCCCTAAAGTTCTTTGCCTTGAGGTGTTTTCAGAGTGTTAACCATTGACTCTTCACAACAAGCCAGGAGGTCTCTGGCTCCATCCAGGTGCATACAAGGTGTCCCCCGACATCCTGTGGATTAGAAATTCTAAGGGAGCATTAGCAGAGGGACAAAGAGGGGCTGAGACATCGATCCTAAATCAGCCCTAACCTTGTCTCTGGGCTTCCCTGGCAGTCCAGTGGTTAGGACTCTGCACTGTCAGTATAGGGGGCGTGGGTTCAATCCCTCATCAGGGAACCAGAGCCCGAATGCCAGGTGAAGTGAAGTCGCTCAGTTGTGTCCGACTCTTTGTGACCCCGTGGAGTGTAGCCTGCCAGGCTCCTCCGTCCATGGGATTTTCCATGCAAGAATACTGCAGTGGGGTGCCATTGCCTTCCCCAGGAGATCTTCCCAACTCAGGGATTGAACCCGGGTCTCCCGCATTGCAGGCAGATGCTTTACCATCTGAGCCACCACATGCCAGGTAGCTCGGCCTAAAAAAAACCAGTCCTCTCTTCTGTTGTTCCATAGCATCTGGTGGTTATTTTTCTGTGCTTTGTGAGCCAAGAATGCCATGGAAATAAAATCTTTGCAACGACAGATGAGCTCTCGATAAGACCGTAAGATCTCTCTCCAGGGGAGGAGCTGTGTGCCAAGTCTGCATGGCTGGAAGCACAGGAGACCTGCCGGAGATGATTCTGCAGTGGCGCCATGTGGCTTGAATGCCCAGAGGTTCTCAAGGGTGATGGGCTTTGGGCGTGCAGGGGAGGAATGAGAGGAGAGCCTGGGGTGGTAACCAGCCCAGTCATGCATGGCCTTATAAGCCTAGGTTAGGAACTAGACTTGTTCCTGAAGTCTGCAGGCAGCCCCTGGAGGGTTTTCAGAAGAGAAAGGACTTCAGCAATAGAGGAACAGGTGAAGACATGGTACATATACACAGCAGAATATTACTTTGGCCATAAATATTAATATTTATATTAGTTGTCCATATATATATTTGTATATAATTGGGCAATGGCAACCCACTCCAGTACTCTTGCCTGGAGAATCTCATGGACAGAGGAACCTGGTAGGCTGCAGTCCATGGGGTTGCTAGGAGTTGGACACGACTGAGCGACTTCACTTTCCCTTTTCACTTCCATGCATTGGAGAAGGAAATGGCAAAACACTCCAGTATTCTTGCCTGGAGAATCCCAGGGACGGGGGAGCCTGATGGGCTGCTGTCTGTGGGGTCGCACAGAGTCGGACACGACTGAAGCGACTTAGCGGCAGCGGTGGGCAATATATATAATTTGGCCATAATATTAATTGGCCATGAAAAGAATGAAATAATGCCATTTACAGCAACGTGGATAGATAGACCCAGAGATTATCATACTAAATGAAATGTCAGACAGAGGAAGACAAATACCATATGATATTGCTTATATGTGGAATCTAAAAAAAAGATACAAATGAATTTATTTGCAAAACAGAAATAGACTCACAGACATAGGAAACTAACTTATGGTTACTGTCGTGGTCTGGGCGCGGGTTGGAAAAGAATATCCAGACATGAGGCAGTTTAGTTCAGTTCAGTCGCTCAGTCGTGTCCGACTCTTTGCGACCCCATGAATTGCAGCATGCCAGGCCTCCCTGCCCATCACCAACTCCTGGAGTTCACTCGGACTCACGCCCATCGAGTCAGTGATGCCATCCAACCATCTCATTCTCTGTCGTCCCCTTCACCTCCTGCCCCCAATACCTCCCAGCATCAGAGTCTTTTCCAGTGAGTCAACTCTTCGCATGAGGTGGCCAAAGTACTGGTGTTTCAGCTTTAGCATCCTTCCTTCCAGAGAAATCCCAGGGCTGATCTCCTTCAGAATGGACTGGTTGTATCTCCTTGCAGTCCAAGGGACTCAAGAGTCTTCTTCAACACCGCAGTTCAAAAGCATCGATTCTTTGGCGCTCAGCCTTCTTCACACTCCAACTCTCACATCCATACATGACCACTGGAAAAACCATAACCTTGACTAGACGGACCTTAGTCGGCAAAATAATGTCTCGGCTTTTGAATATGCTATCTAGGTTGGTCATAACTTTTCTTCCAAGGAGTAAGCGTCTTTTAATTTCATGGCTGCAGTCACCATCTGCAGTGATTTTGGAGCCCCCCAAAATAAAGTCTGACACTGTTTCCACTGTTTCCCCATCTATTTCCCATGAAGTGATGGGACNCTTTAGCATCCTTCCTTCCAGAGAAATCCCAGGGCTGATCTCCTTCAGAATGGACTGGTTGTATCTCCTTGCAGTCCAAGGGACTCAAGAGTCTTCTTCAACACCGCAGTTCAAAAGCATCGATTCTTTGGCGCTCAGCCTTCTTCACACTCCAACTCTCACATCCATACATGACCACTGGAAAAACCATAACCTTGACTAGACGGACCTTAGTCGGCAAAATAATGTCTCGGCTTTTGAATATGCTATCTAGGTTGGTCATAACTTTTCTTCCAAGGAGTAAGCGTCTTTTAATTTCATGGCTGCAGTCACCATCTGCAGTGATTTTGGAGCCCCCCAAAATAAAGTCTGACACCGTTTCCACTGTTTCTTCATCTGTTTGTCATGAAGTGATGGGACTGGATGCCATGATCTTCGTTTTCTGAATGTTGAGCTTTAAGCCAACTTTTTCACTCTCCTCTTTTAGTTTCATCAAGAGGCTTTGTAGTTCCTCTTCACTTTCTGCCATAAGGGTGGTGTCATCTGCATATCTGAAGTTATTGATATTTCTCCCAGCAATCTTGATTCCAGCTTGTGTTTCTTCCAGTCCAGTGTTTCTCATGATGTACTCTGCATAGAAGTTAAATAAGCAGGGTGACAATATACAGCCTTGATGTACTCCTTTTCCTATTTGGAACCAGTCTGTTGTTCCATGTCCAATTCTAACTGTTGCTTCCTGACCTGCATATAGGTTTCTCAAGAGGCAGGTCAGATGGTCTGGTATTCCCAACTCTTTCAGAATTTTCCACATGAGGCAGAATGAGCAGGAAATAAAGTTTATTAGAGCGGGAGACGCTGTTAGAACAGCGGGCTGGCTCAAGGGAGAGCCGATGTTGAACAGGACTCCTTCGTCCACTTTTATACCCAGGATACAGGGAGTGGGGTAGGGGTTTTGCAGGTCATTTGCTACTGGATGAGGCATGTATATTGGGTTGGGGGAAGAGTAAGGCAAATACCTTCTCCCTATGGGTAGGAGGGGAGACAGGTTATACCACTCAAGAGGACCTGAAATCCATTAATAGTTATAACACAAGGGAGGGAAAGATGATTAGGGTCCAGTTTATCTATTCCTGCATTCCAAGACCCTCCTTAGTCTTATTTGCTCTTTTGTCCTTGGGTCACCACAGTTACCAACCGGGAAAGAAGGGGGAGGGATAAGTTAGGAATTTGGGATTAACATATACACACTACTATATATAAAACTCTTTGTGACCCCATGGACTGTATAGTCCCTGGAATTCTCCAGGCAGAATACTGGAGTGGGTAGCCTATCCCTTCTCCAGAGGACCTTCCCAACCCAGGAATCGAACTGGGGTCTCCTGCATTGCAGGCGGATTCTTTACCAACTGAGCTATGAAGGAAGCCCCATATATAAAACAGATGACTAGCAAGGACCTACTGTGTAGCATGGGGATCGTTACTCAGTATCTTGTAATAACCTAGAATGGAAAAGAATCTGAAAAAGTTTATCCACACCTGATGCAAAGAGCCAGCTCATTGGAAAAGACCCTGACGCTGGGAAAGGTCGAAGGCCAGAGGAGAAGGGGGCAGCAGAGGATGAGGTGGTTGGATGGCATCACTGACTCAATGGACATGAGTTTGAGCAAGCTCCGGGAGATAGTGGAGGACAGGGAAGCCTGGGGTCGCAAAGCGTAGGACAGGACTTAGCGACTAAACACACACATATGTATCTATGTATAGATATATAGTCGGAGAAGGCAATGGCACCCCACTCCAGTACTCTTGCCTGGAAAATCCCATGGACGGAGGAGCCTGGTAGGCTGTATTTCAATAAAATAAAAAAAAATTTTTTTAAGAAAATAGAAGGGCCTTGCTCCCTTTCAGACTTTCTGACCCTTGCTCTAGCAGCATTGGGCTGGTCAGAGGAAATCAGGAGCCCAGAAGAGGGGGTAGGAGGCTATTATTGTAACTCTGCAGAAGGCACTGGCACCCCACTCCAGTACTCTTCCCTGGAAAATCCCATGGGCAGAGGAGCCTGGTAGGCTGCAGTCCATGGGGTCTTGAAGAGTCGGACATGACTGAGCGACTTCACTTTCACTTTTCCCTTTCATGCATTGGAGAAGGAAATGGCAACCCACTCCAGTGTTCTTGCCTGGAGAATCCCAGAGACGGCGGAGCCTGGTGGGCTGCTGTCTATGGGGTCGCACAGAGGCGGACACAACTGAAGCGACTTAGCAACAGCAGCAGCAACAATGAGAAATGATGACAGCTTGAAGGAAGACAGTGGTCCTCTGGCTGGAGGGATGAGGATGGATTTCTGAGCTCTTTACAAGGTGGAAGTCTGCAGGATTTCTCTGCAGGAATAGGAAACTGGCTATTCATTTTCAGAAACAACCCTCATGTGGCATTCATGTGCTAACTCGGCTGATGAATACACTATTCTCGTAACTAGGTTGGAGAAGAATTACAGGAAGGGTATCATTAAGATGTTAAAATGAAGGCATTACATATGTTAACAAGTGTATGAACCCTGTATTATATCTGGCAAACGGGGTGTTAAATCCTTGTTCAACCAGCCAGATGTCCCTGCAGCTGCCTTTGGGATTGCAGAGGGAGACAGCCACCTGAGACCCCAGCTAGGAGCTGGTGCCAGTGGCTTCCGGAAGCATCTGGCTAGACAAATTGCTCCTCCTGCGCTGTGACTGACAGGTACCGCATGGATGGTGCAAGTCACATCACAATGCACAGCTGGGCTCTTTAGTCTGGTGAGACCAGACTCCAGCGACTTGACTTTTCCCAGGGTTATCTTTACAGTTGGGAGTATCCTCAGTGAAGATTTGTATCTGTTTATCCACATGGTTTTATAAGACCAAATTAATAACGTTCACTCTTGAATTGGAAGGCTCTCAAAGTCTTGTTGGGGGCGGTTATCCAGCTGAGTTTGCAGAGGCTGGGTTAAGCGTTTGCTGTCAATGTTTAAATAACCTGGAGCAAAATTCCCATGACTGCTCAAAAGGAGCTGAAAAAGCCGACAGGTGTTTATATTTATTCTTATGGAGTATGATCTCTCCTAAGTGACTCTGATATATCAAGATTGAGCCAGTTCTGAGATGTCTCTCCCCTACTTCTCTTTGGCAAAATGATCCGAAAATATTGTAAGATGTTCAGGGGCGCCTGGCACAACAGTGTCCCCATTACACTCCCGGGAATCGTACTTAGATGTTGAGTAAAGGCGGAAGTTGAAGAGAAGCCAGCCTAGAGACCACAGTTACACAATCCTATTGATCTCTTGTGTACTCTCTTTCTTGAAGGAGAAATTGTGAAATCCCCAAATTTTTCTATGAGTGAAATAAAGTGGACATTAAAGAGAAAGGAAAAGTCATACCGGTTGTTTTCTTGTCTGTTCAAATGTACTGTGATGGCAAAGATGAAAAAGTCAGTGCCGTCTAAATAGGAAGATACCACAAGGGGAAGATTTTCAAAATGTTTTGTGATTTTCTCATCATCTATTGTTTTCAGAACTTCGTGGAGTTGGGGCAGAAGGCAGTTTCAAACCTGAAGTCTGGCTTGTCAATGTTAGACAGTGTCCACTAGGGGGCAGCATGTCAGAGGATTTCTTTTATCCTTGAATTGGCAGTGATTTCTCTGGCTGTCGACCAGCAGTTCGGTTTTTCTTTTTTGTCCCGTTTTGAAGGGTTAAATGAAGCTCTCACAATTTAGACACAAATTATACTTATTTAAAAATGCATAAATTAGCTGAAAAGCCTGCTTGTTATAGTGTGACCATAAATAAGTTCATTCATGCATGGGATTTTCCTAGGAATTTACAGGTAACGATCCTACTGGTCCTGAGTAGGTTTTGGAAGCCAGCGGGTAGTTCTCTTTGTCCTTGAACATGACAGATGCTAACCACGCTCTCTTCTGAGAAGGCAGATCGCCAATGTTCCTGGGGAACAGGACGCTGGGTTCTCTTTAGGAGTTCTCGGCCAACAGAAGATAGCAGAGAGGGCTATCTGCCCAGCTTTCTCACCCTGGAGGCTGTTTCTGGCTTCTGCTGGAGGCTGTTTGCTGGGAGGCGTGTCAAAACTCTCTGTTCTTCCTTATGCAGAGCTGTGGGGATTCTGGATGACAGGAGGGAGACAACGTATCATCGTATTGTGTGTGTCAACTTAAAAACTACTCACAGCCTAGAAGCTGAGAGTTACGGTTTACTCAGTGGGAATTTTTAGGACCACAAGCCTGGAGAAAGCATCTCCCAGGACGGTGAGAGAACTGCCCTGAGGAGGCGAAGGGAGGAGCCGGGTTACACAGAAGTTTTGTGACAAAGGGCAAGGAGTCTGCACGTCGGAAAATTAACGCTAATTAAAGGAGCCGGATAACTGAAGCTAAGGCATTTAGCCCTTTCCTGTGTATGAGAAGATCAAGGATCTGGGCTCACTCAAATCATTCTCTTGATATGCCCCTCGGCTATGGGGTTTCCCTGGTGGCTCAGATGCTAAAGAATCTGCCTGCAGTGCAGGAGACTCAGTTTCAACCCCTAGGTCCGGACGATCCCCTGGAGAAGAAAATGGTATGCACTCCAGGATTCTTGCCTGGAGAATCCCATGGACAGAGGAGCCTGGTGGGCTACCGTCCATGGGGTCGCAAAGAGTGGACACGACTGAGAGGCTCGCTTTCACCTTTCACCCTGTCCGCTCTCTGGGGCCGCGCTCCTGTTCTCCCGCCCTGAGTTTCTCACCGCAGGGGCTGGCTGCCGCCTGGTGGCTGCCTGATGGCAAGCAGGTGTTCTTTCCTTCCTGAGCTCCCTCAGGGCTCATCCGCTCACGGTGGCTGCGATCCCCCGTGGCTGTGAACATCCTTGTTTACTGATCCAGCAGGAAATATTCCATTTCTCAACGTGTACCCAGGGAGTTAACTTAAAAAAAAATTTTACAGCTGGATTTAAAATAAGATAAAATCNGGCTCATCCGCTCACGGTGGCTGCGATCCCCCGTGGCTGTGAACATCCTTGTTTACTGATCCAGCAGGAAATATTCCATTTCTCAACGTGTACCCAGGGAGTTAACTTAAAAAAAAATTTTACAGCTGGATTTAAAATAAGATAAAATCCATATAACATTCTTTAAAAGATCTCTTTCTTGTGAATAATTTGTTCAGAGGAAAGGAGTTTGGATGTTCTTTGTAGTGTCTTCCCCAAATTAGACAGATCAGATCTTCCTGAACTCAAAGAAACCAGAAGCGGTGTCGGAATGATGAGATTTAGGACTAAAGAACTCTGCGAATTTTAAAACACTCTAATTAATGTGACAGAAGGAGAGGACGACTGTGGATGAAAATAAATGTAAATGCAAAGCTTGGGAGATAAATAGAATTATACTCCTTCAGAAGAGTCTCCTATAATCTTGAAAATTAAGAATATTAGGAGGCCATTCGAGAGAGCACTGTGTGGTATGCACACAGTCAAGTATCTGAGCTTTGAGAAAAGGGACCGGGTGGCCCTGGTGTGTGGAGCGGCCTTGATGGAGTCACTATTGGAGGTGTGAGGCCCCCAAGCCCAGGTCCGCCTGGCTGAGTCTGGGGGCTCCTCCACCCGACAGGCAAGCTCTGAACTCATCGGGCAGGTTCTGAGCCTGCTGTTCTCTGAAGGCTCCCTTCTTCCACCCCAGGAATACTGAGACCGGATTTCCTGATGTTGAGTTTCCTTTTTGTCAGAGACTGCTTCAGGAAGGGAACTACCCTCTANCCGCCTGGCTGAGTCTGGGGGCTCCTCCACCCGACAGGCAAGCTCTGAACTCATCGGGCAGGTTCTGAGCCTGCTGTTCTCTGAAGGCTCCCTTCTTCCACCCCAGGAATACTGAGACCGGATTTCCTGATGTTGAGTTTCCTTTTTGTCAGAGACTGCTTCAGGAAGGGAACTACCCTCTAAAGATTTCCTGATAGGTGGAGGGGGGGGGGGAAGACTCCCCCCACCCACTTAGGTTTACCAGTGGGGGTCTTATAAGTTAGATGACAAAAGCTAAGTTAGTAAGAGAAGCCATCCCAATTTATTTAATGTAAGTTTTATGTGATACAGGAGCCTTCATAAGGAAATGAAGACCCACAGGAATAGTTAAGCTGAGTGGGTTTTATACTCAGTTTGATGAAAAGTGGAAAGGTATAGGAAAAAAATGGGACAGGACAGGGTCTGAGTGAAGGGTGGTACAGCAGGGGAAACTCAGCAAGGCCTGTTCCTTCTTTTNGTGATACAGGAGCCTTCATAAGGAAATGAAGACCCACAGGAATAGTTAAGCTGAGTGGGTTTTATACTCAGTTTGATGAAAAGTGGAAAGGTATAGGAAAAAAATGGGACAGGACAGGGTCTGAGTGAAGGGTGGTACAGCAGGGGAAACTCAGCAAGGCCTGTTCGTTCTTTTTTTTTTTTTTTTTCATATTTAAGCTAGATCTTGCAGCAATCACTTTTTCCCCCAAATAGAAAAAAAGTAGGATAATGTTTTTATTAATCAACTTTGGACACAGCCCTGTAATATGATTTTTCCAATATTTGTTACCCACATAGTCTTTGTTCCTTTACCCGAAAATTGCGTAACCTTTTTTTTCTTTGAACTTTTTATTTTATATTGGCATATAGTTGTTGATTAGTGAGGAGGGCATGGCAACCCACTCCCGTGTTCTTGCCTGTAGAACCCCCCTGGACAAAGGAGCCTGGTGGGCTACAGTCCACGGGGTTGCAAAAAAGTCAGACCTGACCGAAGCAACGTAGCAGGCATGCACACATAGCCAACTGACAATGTTGTGATGGTTTCAGATCGCCAGCAAAGTGACTCAACCATACATACACGGGTCCATTCTCCTTCAGTTTCCTCTGGGTGTCGTCCCATCTTAAGAGATGAAGAGGCTCCTTTCTTCCAGATGGGGAAGACACTTCTCACCTGAGGGTCTATGACCTGCTTCAGGGGAGAAGAAGGAGGCCATTTCTCAAAATCATATGGCTTAAACTATTCCATTTGCTAAGTCACTATATTTGGGGGCAGCGTGTCCAGAACTACATCACAGGCCACTGATGCCTTCCTGCCAGCCTCCTACAGTGTAGTCTTCTAAAGAGCGTGCTCAGTCACTCTGTGACTCCATGGACTGTAGCCCAGCAGGCTCCTCTGTCTGTGGGATTTCCCAGATAAATTGTGAGAATATAATAAATGACTAAATAGAGCTCTCACCAAACCACCATTCATAGAAATGCTCAAATAGTAATGTTTCTCTATGCCTGCTAGCATATTAGAATCACCTGGGGAGATTATTGTAAAACAAACAAACAAACAACTAGCAAGTCAATATCAGACTGAGTTAGACTGGCTGGGGGGCCAGGGCACCCCAAAGCTGTAGCCTTTTTTGTTATGTTCATGGTTAATATGTGTACACAGAAATAAGAATGATCTTAGAATTCAAAAGATTGGAGATGGGGTAAGAATATAAGAACAGACGTTGAGTCTACATTTTTTGTCCTTTGCTTTTCATGTGGATGGTTTTTGAGAAGAAACTGCAATTCTTGGATACCCAAAATTGTATAACATGAAAGCAGCGTTACCTCTTGGGTCTTTTGCTTGAGTTTTAATTCATCCTGGGTCATGACACTTTTTTTTTTTTTTTTAAAGCAGACATTGAAAGTGCTTCTGAATGGCTCTGGTTATTGCATTTTCTTGTAATAAAGAGATCCTATGACAGCACTGACCGAGCAGCTGCTGATTAAATGGACAGAAGTTCATTCCCCGGTGGGAGAGAACAAACTTTCCCTGCCCACTTAGTCAGTGGCTTCTGTCTGCTGCTTCTCTGGCCTGGTCTCAAGCTTTGAGCAACTCTCAGAGGTGCGCATCTCCGAAATCTTTGGGGATGGGAGTGGGGTTGTTCCGACTCCTGTTCAGTCTTCTCAGAGGTAGTAATCAGATGAAGATACGTTATAGACACCTATATAAATAGATAAGGAAATGCACAATGTATAAAGATATATTTAATCATAAATATATAAAGCTATATACACTGTATAGTAAACATTTCATATGTTGGGTTGGCCAAAAGTTTCATCCATAAGATGGTACAGAAAAATCTGAACAAACCTTTTGGCCCACCCAATATGTATCTTCATTTTATATGTATAAATATATATATAATGAATAAAGATACATTATGTATGCAATATATTACACATTTGTAAGAGATGTATACAGTGTATCATTGTGTCTATATAAATGGATAAATACACATGCACTGTAAAATAGGTAGGTTGTGATATATAAATCTTTGTTGAGGTTGCAGGGAAGGCTAGGAAATTCCAAAAATCAGGGTCCCATTGGGAACCCAGAGATCATGAGAACAGAGTCAAGGGATGGCCAGTCAGCAGGGAAGAGAAATAAATCTTGGATGGAGTGGAAGAGGGAAAGGGCCTGGTGAGGACCACTGCACAACCCCAAAGGACCAGCCACCATTTGCCCCAGAACTGTGCAGGGCAGTGCCCTGAGCAATAAGGGCAGCAGGTAGTCCTGGATGAGGCTGAAAAGTTTCCACTAAAAGAGAACAAGTCTGTGGCCACCAGAGGAGAAAGGGGAAGATGGGAGGAATTGGGAGACTGGGACTGACATATATACACTATCAGTACTATGCATAAAGTAACTAATGAGAACACCCTGTACAGCGCAGGGGACTCTACTTAATCCTCTGGGGTGACCTGAAGGGGAGGACGTCCCTAAGGGCGGGGATATATGGATATGTGTTCATTTTGCTGTACAGGAGAAATTAACACAGCAGCGTAAAGCAGCTATACAACAATAAAATGTCTAAAAACGATCCCAATGCGCAAAAAAAGAAAGTTAGTCACACTGTGTGTAACTTTTTTAGGCCATTAGAATAGGTCATCGAAAACAGCTCTGCTATGTCCTCCAAGGGCCTTTAAAAATAAGATTCTCCGTGTCTCCGTTGCTGCCCTGCAAATAGGTTTATGAGTACCGTCTTTTTAGATTCCACACGCACGCATTAATATGTGATATTTGTCTTTCTCTCAGGGGAAGAAGGGAGGGGACGGACTGAGAAAATAGCACAGAAACAGATAGAGGACCACATGTAAAACAGATCGCAAGCAGGAATGTGCTGGGTGACACAGGGAGCTCCAGCCAGATACATGCTCTGCGATGACCTAGAGGGGTACAGTGGGGAGGGAGGTGGGAGGGGTGTTCAGGAGGGAGGGCACCTGTGTATGCTTGTGGCTGACTCATGTTAATGTGTGGCAGAGGCCAACAACTATTGTAAAGCAATTATCCTCCAGTTAAAAAAAAAATTAGAAAAAAAAAGTAGTGTAGATTCTCTTCTCTCTTGGGGGTCCTGAAGGCAGACAGAAGAATCAGTGTAATTTTATCACTTCTAACTATTAGCAGTTGAAACTGTGTTTCTGCCTGTATCTACCCACCCATCATCTGTCTCAAAGACCTTGTTTCCAGACACTCAAAGAACTGCAGCTATCTGGCTCATCTTTTAAACATCGTGGAAGGTGGGGCAGTTAGCATGGATCATCACCCCAATAACACAGAAATTCGGATTCTCTCCGGAGTGTTTCTAGTGTTAATATTACTGATTATTTATTTTAAGAATATCTATTTATTTTTCTGTCTGCATCAGGTCTTAGTCATCGTGTCATGTGGGATCTTTCCTTGTGGCAACAGGCTGCATAGTTGTGGCCCAAGGGCTTAGTTACCTCTCAGCATGTGGGATCTTACTTTCCTGACTAGGGATCGAACCCGTGTCCCCTGAATTGCAAGGCGGATTCTTAACCACCCAACCACCAGGCAAGTCCCTCTAGTAGTATTTACATGTATGGCTTTACCAGACCCTTTGCTAAGTGCCTACATATATGAGCTCATTAAATCTTCACAACCAGCTATGATCGGGGTGCTGTTGATATGTATGTTAGTACATCCAGGGGACTGGGAAGGGACTTGACCTGAAGTCAAAGCCTGAAGTTTCATCCGTATCACTTTACTATTTAATAGGAGCTAAGGTCTTGATTTAGGTGAGCCTGCAGTTACCTGTTGGACCCTTCACTGTCAGGGCTCAAATAGAGATATGCAATTACCTATACTCTTTGTGTGGGGTTTCCCCAGTAGCCAGCGGTAAAGAATCTGCCTGCCAGTGCAGGAGACGTGAGTTTGATCCCTGAGTCGGGAAGATCCTCTGGAGAAGGGAATGGCAACCCACTCTGCATTCTTGTCTGAGAAATCCCGAGGACAGAGGAGCCTGGCAGGCTACAGTCCATGACATTGCCAGGAGTCAGACACGACTTAGCGACTGAACGACAATGCTTTTTATGTACTTGAGCTCTTTTTGTTTCTGCCTTGAGCTTCTACATCTCGATTTGTGGCAATATTTTCCATTAATTACTGGTAATCTAAAAGCTCCTGGACGTCCATGTAGTACTTTAAATACACTGTGACTTTTTAAACTAAAAAATTATCCACTGGGAGCCAGGCATCTTTCTCTTTCTTATGGGCTGAGCTTCAACGTTATAACAGGAATTCACTAATGAAATAGACATAAAAAGAGCCTCCCTAAAGATTTAAGAGGGTCATATATTCTGTGGTAATTGTTATTTTCCTAGTTAACTTTATCTTCGTTTGTGTACCTGCTACAAATGTTTAATTATGTTTGGTGATTCCATGTTTTATAATTTACACTGTCTTTTATTTCCTCTTACTGTCCGAAGTATTTTGTTGGATAGTGTGTCTGTAATCTACTTTTTAAGCACATCCAATAATTCTTTGGAGATGAACTTCCCTGATGTCTACTTAGAACATCAAGAAATTTTACTACTTATGTATTTTTGGCATATTTTGAGGGAAAGAGGATTAATTTATTGTATGTATAACAGTCCTGAATTCTTAACTGCCTTATCAAAAGAGTGAGTGTATAAATAAGATTTTTTTCTTTTTATTGCAGGAAATGCAACATATTGTTAAATCACAGCACATTAGAGCAGAAAAAGGTAAGCGTGGACCTGTACAAATATTTGAAAACCCCTAGGGTGACTCCTCGTTGGGCTAACGTGGCTTCTCTTATCTCCAGCCATGGTGGAAGGTTCATGGTTAGATCTGGCCAGAAGGAACAAGCCTGAGATTCAGCCCTTTGCCCATCTCACGATTAACGCCACTGACATCCCATCAGGTAAGTTCCGTTTGCACCCAGCCTGAACAATATTTCAAGAGGTATTTGTCAGCCCAACTGAATACTCGGACCTATTCGTAGCCTGTTACCAAAATTTTGAGAGCCTGTAACTTCTAGACCAGAAGAAAAGTCAATCTGGTCTTCAGTTCGTCATCCACACCATGGAAGCAGTGATTCCCAATCATGCAGGAATGCGTATCATCCCTGTATTTCTTTTCAGACCATCAGAGTGACTTTGTGTTAAACAACTGCCAGGTGAGGTGGCATAGCTGAGAGCAATGGTCTCTTGGTACTCATCTCTGTTTATCCAGGCCAAAGGTGACAAATCCCCATGGCTGGCCTGTGAGGTGCATGAATTCCTCCAGGGAGATGGCACCCCACTCCAGCACTCTTACCTGGAAAATCCCATGGACAGAGGAGCCTGGTGGGCCGCAGTCCATGGAGTCGCTAAGAGTCGGACACAACTGAGTGACTTCACTTTGACTTTTCACTTTCATGCACTGGAGAAGGAAATGGCAACCCACTCCAGTGTTCTTGCCTAGAGAATTCCAGGGATGGTGGAGCCTGATGGGCTGCCGTCTATGGCGTCGCACAGAGTCGGACACGACTGAAGCGACTTAGCAGCAGCAGTCATATACTCGGGGCTTCCCAAGTGGCTCAATGGGTAAAGAATCCACCTGTAAAGTGGAAGAAGTAGGAGATGTGGGTTTGATCCCTGGGTCAGGACGATCCCCTGGAGCAGACCATGGCAACCCACTCCAGTGTTCTTGCCTGGAGAATCCCATGACAGAGGAGGCTGGTGGGCTGCAGTCCACAGGGTCGCAGAGAGTTGAACTCACTGAGCACACACACAGTCATATATTCAGCCGTCTCCTGCGGAGGGCCAGGTAGAAGCTTAGCAGAGTGATATTTCAGAGGCAGGAGCCCTTTAGAAAATGAGACACACTCCTTCTCCGGGGGTTATCACTTTTTTCCAGGCTAGGTATTTAGCTAGTGGACTGGAGACCTGATTTTCTTTTGGAAAGAGGAGACTCAGAGCTCTGCATCTACGTCTACCCAATGTAGTCCATCATATAATCCCCAAAGGCTACTTCACATCAGGCTAGGTGAGCATGAAAAAGGTTACAAAGAACCTCGTGACAGTCTCGACTCCATATTGGCACTTGCCATCTGCCTCTAAAGGATTGGACCACGTGCTGT
Organism: Neotragus moschatus; assembly: GCA_006410615.1. Classification (NCBI taxonomy): domain Eukaryota; kingdom Metazoa; phylum Chordata; class Mammalia; order Artiodactyla; family Bovidae; genus Neotragus; species Neotragus moschatus. The sequence goes on along the minus strand of SJYA01001766.1, from coordinate 95,857 downwards.
TACAGTTGTTGGCCTTCAACACCCCCTGAAGGGAGTTCAGGGTGGAGATCAGGAATGAGGCACTCTGTGCTCTGGGGAAACTGGCAGAACAGGTCTTTAGATAGACAGATATTTTCAGGATCTGATTTTATGAGCTCGATCCTTGTATCTTCTCATATCTAGGAAAGCACTAAATCCCTTCATGGTGACCTCAGCTCCTCGTGACTAACAGAAAACTTTTGCAGAGATACATGCTTGATTGCACTGAACTCCCCCTTCACCAAAATCATATATATTGACCTTCCCCCTAGTTCTTTGGAGCAGTTTTTCAGAGCTGTCTGAGGTGCTGTCTCCCAGACTGCAGTCCTCATTTTGCCCCAAGTAAAGCTTAACTCGCATAAAACTTAATTTGCAGCTCTCACAATTGTGAAATTTTTTAAGTCAACAGTAGAGTTAATAAGAAACATTACTATCATTATACTATTTATTGAGTACACATTATGTGTCAAGCATTTTGCTTTGTGTTCATTATCTTTACTTCTGCTGCTGGTGCTGCTAAGTCACTTCAGTCGTGTCCAACCCTGTGCGACTCCATAGACGGCAGCTCACCAGGCTTCCCTGTCCCTGGGATTCTCCAGGCAAGAACACTGGAGTGGGTTGCCATTTCCTTCTCCAATGCATGAAAGTGAAAAGTGAAAAGTGAAAGTGAAGTCGCTCAGTTGTGTCTGACTCTTAGCGACTCCATGGATTGCAGCCCACCAGGCTCCTCCATACATGGGATTTTCCAGGCAAGAGTACTAGAGTGGGGTGCCATTGCCTTCTCCTAATTATCTCTAATTCTACAACCCTGCAAAAGAGCGATTATCATTCAGATTTTGCAAATAGGGAAACCAAGATGCACCTAGTATAAGCTACCTGATCCAGGCTACAACATGGCAGGCTTAGAAACTGAATTCCACTCCAGTTGATTCCCAAGTCTGTGCTTTTTACTTTGTAGATGATCACATAAGTACCTTGTGGCCTGTTGGCTTTGTCAGAGGGAAATACATTCAGTGTTCTTATGTTCCCTCTTTTCCTGTAAGAAGTAGATGAATGCAGTTTTAATAGCAGCTGTCTCAGGTCTGACTGCCTGGGTTTGAGGCCCCACTGCACTACTTCCTGATTGGGTGACCTTGTGTATATCATGGAAATCCTTTGTGTGTCAGCTTCTTCATGGGGACGGTACTAGTATCTACTTCCTGCAGCAGCTACGAAGATTTAACCAGCTCATGTACTAACATGCTTATGTGGAAATGAGCATAGAGTAAGCACTCAGTGCATGCAATTTGTTATTTAACGCTTAATTAAATACTTATACATATTCTTTTTTTTCCAAAAAAATTATTCAAGGCAAATTTTTTTTGTGCTGTGCTGTGCTCAGTCACTTCAATCGTGTCTGACTCTGTGTGACCCCAGGGACTGTAGCCTGCAAGGCTTCTCTGTCTATGGGATTCTCCAGGCAAGAATACTGGAGTGGCTTGCCATTCCCTTCTCCAGAGCATCTTCCCAACCCAGGGATTAGACCTGAGTCTCCTGCATTGCAGGCAGATTCTTTACCCACTGAGCCACCTGGGAAGCAGGTGGTAACCTTCCCAAAAGGTTACCACTCCCATACCAGGAGTTGATCCTGGGCCGCCTGGATGAAAACCAGGAATCAAGACCATATGGAAAGTGCTAAATTTTTTTAAAAAAATCCGAATTTTAATAAACAGTTTTGAAGCCACTATTATATTTAATAGTATGGACCACAAAGGAATTTGGCCTGACTGCAGACATAGAAAGTGAGCAACCAACTGTTTGATTTTCAGAAGATTTTCCTCAACTAACTCTCCTGTCCTAGATATTTGCTTCGTAAACAAAATTACTCTTTGTCTCTCTCTCTGTGTATGTGCCTTATGGAACTGCTCTAATTTTCTGAGTGGAAAACTATTTTGCATATTAGCAGAGGCAATCAAATTAATACTGATCTATCGTCTGTGTGTGCTGTGAATGCACTCTGCATTTATCTTTTCAGTTCATTTTAAATGGCATATGATAGACAGTGCATTAGACTGTGTGCCAAAGTCTATTTGGCAATGACAAGCATGTTTTAGTTATAAAGCTCTCCCTCCAGGCACCTAGCATCAAATCATTGCAAAAAACAAGGCAAAACTCCTGGACATTTTCTGATGGTTATTGAGCTTGAGACGGAGTGAAATGAACTAATGTATGCTTCTGTTTAAGAAAATAGAATTTGATCTTCTGGCTTGGCCAGTGACTCCTTGAGTTCGCTTATCTCCTAGTTTGGACCAGGATTGGATACTTTGGAGAAAGATGGCTTTACGTTTGCATGTTCCTTTGGGGTCTCTTTTTCATACTTGTGCTTAGCTGTTCAGTCGTGTCCTACTCTTTGCAACCCCATGGACTGTAGCCCGCCAGGGTCCTCTGGCCGTGGGGATTCTCCAGCAAGAATTCTGTAGTGGGTTGCTATTTCCTCTTCCAGCAGATCTTCCCAACCCTGAGATCAAGTCCTGGTTTCCCGCACTGCAGGTGGATTCTTTACCATCTGAGCCATGGGCTTCCCTAGTGGCTCAGATGGTAGAGAATCTGCCTGTACTGCAGGAGGCCTGGAGAATTCTGTGGATAGAGGAGCCGTTTCTTACTTATTGTACTTAGTTACATATATGAAAGGAATCAGACTCTGCCTTATACTGATATATTTCAAAGCTCCTTGAATTTTCATTGCAGAGTATTTTGTGAGGTCGGGATTCATGGCTTTCTTAAGGGGAGCTGAGGCTANCAAAAAACAAGGCAAAACTCCTGGACATTTTCTGATGGTTATTGAGCTTGAGACGGAGTGAAATGAACTAGTGTATGCTTCTGTTTAAGAAAACAGAATTTGATCTTCTGGCTTGGCCAGTGACTCCTTGAGTTCGTTTATCTCCTAGTTTGGACCAGGATTGGATACTTTGGAGAAAGATGGCTTTATGTTTGCATGTTCCTTTGGGGGTCTCTTTTTCATATTTGTGCTTAGCTGTTCAGTTGTGTCCTACTCTTTGCAACCCCATGGACTGTAGCCCACCAGGGTCCTCTGGCCATGGGGATTCTCCAGCAAGAACTCTGTAGTGGGTTGCCATTTCCTCTTCCAGCGGATCTTCCCAACCCTGAGATCAAGTCCTGGTTTCCCACACTGCAGGTGAATTCTTTACCATCTGAGGCATGGGCTTCCCTAGTGGCTCAGATGGTAAAGAATCTGCCTGTACTGCAGGAGGCCTGGAGAATTCTGTGGATAGAGGAGCCGTTTCATACTTCTTTGTACTTATTTACATATATGAAAGGAATCAGACTCTGCCTTATACTGATATATTTCAAAGCTTCTTGAATTTTCATTGCAGAGTATTTTGTGAGGTCGGGATTCATGGCTTTCTTAAGGGGAGCTGAGGCTANCTGTACTGCAGGAGGCCTGGAGAATTCTGTGGATAGAGGAGCCGTTTCATACTTCTTTGTACTTATTTACATATATGAAAGGAATCAGACTCTGCCTTATACTGATATATTTCAAAGCTTCTTGAATTTTCATTGCAGAGTATTTTGTGAGGTCGGGATTCATGGCTTTCTTAAGGGGAGCTGAGGCTAAATATCTGGAAAGGCTTCTCTAACAGCTAATAGCAGTGACTCTAGGGGTTGGGGAGGCTGGAAAGGCTGAAGGTCCTCTAGCGATAGAAGCTCAGGCTTGCATGTGAGGTCCTCCAACCTGATGGGGGCGCTCTTCTTGTCTTTTCTCCCACTGGCATCTATTCATGAACCCTCAAGTTCACACTGATGGTTCTTCTCCTTTCTTCTCTGCCTACTGTGTGCATTCCATTCTTTGCTTGAACAGTTTCTCTCGCTCACAATACTCTGCCTCTTCTCAGCCCATCCACATTTGATCCAAGTTCCCCCTGTTCTCTGTCACTGGGCTGAACTCACCTGATCGCCATTAATTTCTGCAGCTCCCACTTGCAAGTTGCTTTAGCTGAAGTTCAGCCATGTGTTATTGACACGCAGAGATGAAAATGCTGCATTTTTCATTTTGTGTGCCCATTTCTAATTTTCTTCACTTCTAAGTTGTTAAGTGCCTCGTGGGTACTCTGCTTGATATAATTCTTAATTATGGGCAGAGTGAATGCCCATAGGAAGCACCAATCAAATATTTACTGAATGACTGAATCGATCAGGGAACGGATAAAAGTAAGTCTGTAAAGCAGGAAATTAGGATACTCCTTCCACTTGAGATAGCAGTGAGAGTGGCAGGCGGTCAAGGTTTCTACATTCTTCCCTGCCTTCCCAGACTAATCTCCCAGCCCTTGGTCTAAAGCTAGCTGATCCATCCCTTTGAGAGGATAGACCTCACCTTAGACATTCCTTTGCTCTCTGTTAAGGACCATCATGGAAGGAAGATGAAGAATCAGGCCAATAATTGATTGGATAAAGGATTGAATACACGAGTAGGAGAAGAAGGAGGTAACCATGTGTTGATCTGAGATAGGAAACACCTTGAGTTTTATTAGCTTTGTCAATGGACTAGGTGGCTGTTTACGAGCCTGGAAAACTAACTTTGCTAGTGTTTATGAGGATGTGATGAGTAGAGTCTGAGAGTNGATTGAATACACGAGTAGGAGAAGAAGGAGGTAACCATGTGTTGATCTGAGATAGGAAACACCTTGAGTTTTATTAGCTTTGTCAATGGACTAGGTGGCTGTTTACGAGCCTGGAAAACTAACTTTGCTAGTGTTTATGAGGATGTGATGAGTAGAGTCTGAGAGTCTCATTTCTGACTCAGTTGGGACCGTGGAATGATATTTATATTTGGGATGCTTTCATCTGGCATGATCTAAAGTAGGACCTTGGATGAAAAAGTGTGAGTGCTGTGCCGGTTCTGGAGGCCATGGTGCCTGGGATGGCTTCTCAGACTCTCTCTAGCGCCCTCCTGTGGATAAGATGTGCAGTTCAGGAAGTTTGTTCTATTTCTGAACAAAGGGATTGGAAGCATTGACTTCTTTGCCTTTGAGGCCTAAGAATGAGTGGTCCTACTCTAGCTTGGATCCTCCTGAATTTTTTTTCTTCCTGGTGGAGGAAGAGCCTGGTGTTGAGGTCCCCAGACCATATTCCAGCTGTCCAGTGGCCCTCTGGAGGTGTTCTAGAAAAAGATGATGTAGGTGTTCAAGTTTCCCCAGGATTCAGGCCAGTCTTGAAAGGCAACTAGTGTGGGTTTCTGAGTCTACAGGGTTCACCCAAGGACCTACTCTAACCAATGGGCTGTCAGCGCTGATGGATCCATGGAATTTACTCTAAGTGTAAATTCCATGGACTGATTTCTCTTGGCTGGCAGGCAGCAAAGAACTTCTCCCTGGCTGCAGAAACTACTCCTAACCCCATTCTGAGACTGCTCGGCTGTTTTGCCTTGTTGGAATTCTAGCAGATGACAACCTTGATTTAGCATAAGTATTTACAGAATCTTCTGGAGGAAAACTTTGGATTTTCCACAATATAGCAGCTTTTTTCTCCACTAGATGAGACCTTTTCCAGTTGGGTAATGGGTATCCACAGAAATATAAATATTTGATTAATGGGGTTTATCATGGATTTATCATGTCACAATTTTTAAAGGAGGGCTTCCCTGGTGGCTCAGTGGCAAAAAAATCAGCCTGCCAATGCAGGAGACATGGGTTTGATCCCTGCGTTTGGAAGATCCCGTGGAGAAGAAAATATCAACCCACTTTAATATTCTTGCCTGGGAAATCCCATGTATAGGAACTTGGTGGGCTATAGTTTATGGGGCCATAAAGCAGTTGAACACGACTTAGCAACTAAACAACAACAACAACAATTTCTAAAGACCTAATAAAATACACTAAAAGACCTGAAATATTCAAAGCATTGGACATATTTAGACGACTTCTAGAAACTTCCACTGCTCCAAAAACAGTGACATGAAGATCGGTTGTCACATCTCAAGTGTGAGAAGGGGCTAAAGGAGAATTTTGGCTTCTCAGAAGACATTTTAACCATCCTTTGGTTTTCACAAAAGACTGCATGAAGCTGTGAACCTGGGGAGGGTAATACCAAGGATGTTTTCTCTGTGAACTTCTCTCGGGGAAGCTTTTCATTCGTGTGAACTTGGCAGGCATTTGGGCTGTTGGAGGAGGGGAGAATCAGTGGTGATGAGGACATAGTTTAAGAGTCTGACTTTTTAGTCAAAGTTGCTGTGACCCAGATTTTCAGCTCCTTCTATATACCTCTTTCCGTGAATTAAAAGAGAAGGTGGGACTATGTGAACTCTGGATATTCTCTTCCTATACTTGTTTTTTGCTTTCTTGATTCAGCTGCCTTTGGCTGATTCTCTTCCTTCGACCTTTATGCTCTGTAGGCTGAATCCTGTTACTTCTTTAGGTTATTAGGCTCAGCAGCTGGTGGCTCAGTGGTAAAGAATCTGTCTGCAATGCAGGAGGCTCGGGTTCGATCTGTGGGTTGGGAAGACCCCCCAGAGGAAGAAATGGCAACCCACTCCAGTATTCTTGCCAGGAAAATCCCACGGACAGAGGAGCCTGGAGGGCTACAGTCCATGCGGTTGCAAAGAGTTGGACTCGACTGAAGCGACTGAGCACGCTAGCCCAACAAAATCACTCTTGATCCTTCTGGAAGGAAGTAATCTCTTTCCTTTGAATTCCCCGGGCAACATCCGCACCGTTCTTATCAGGGCCCGTGCCTTGCTTTCTGTCTGAACATATACCATGTTTATCCTTTGTGTGCTGTAGGCTCCTTGAAAAAGTGAGATTGTGTCTTTGGCCCCTCTCAGGTGCCCAGCAAACAACACAGGGACATATTAATGTGCTTATACTTTCCTTTTAGAAAATAAATTTTGAGAGGTCGTTCTCCCGTTGGAACAATGACCGTTTCCGTACATCTTTCTGCAACCTCACAGAATTGTGAAGATATGCTTCTTGTTGCAGGAGTAAGTTTCAAATCACTTGCCTCTCCTTCCCTCAGGTTCCCACAAGGTGACTCTGTCCTGCTGGTACCATGACCGAGGCTGGGCCAAGATCTCCAACATGACCTTCAGCAACGGGAAGCTGATAGTTAACCAAGACGGCTTCTACTACCTGTATGCCAACATCTGCTTTCGACATCATGAGACTTCCGGAAACCTCAGTGCGAATTATCTTCAGCTGATGGTATATGTCACCAAAACCAGCATCAAAATCCCCAGTTCTCACACTCTGATGAAAGGAGGAAGCACCAAGTACTGGTTGGGGAATTCTGAATTCCATTTTTACTCCATAAACGTGGGAGGATTTTTTAAACTACGGTCTGGTGAGAAAATAAGCATTGAGGTCTCCAACCCTTCACTACTTGATCCAGATCAAGATGCAACATACTTTGGGGCTTTTAAAGTTCGAGATATAGATTGAGCCCCGTGTCGGGCAGAGTTTTCCCGTGTTTCCTAGGATGTATAGAAAACTTCCAAAAGAAGCCAAGAAAGATGTATATAGGTATGTGAAACTACGCAGAGCTATGACCCAGGGGTACAAGAAGACCCTAGCCATGCCTTTGACTCTGTTAGGGAGCAAATATATTTACAGCCAATAGGAGATGTTGGACTCAAGGCGTATAAAAATCTAAGGGTTTTCTTACATAATGGTTCATAAATTTTATAATGAATTCCTAGAATTAAAGCAGATTGGAGCAGTTATGGCTGCCAGTATGAAAAACTGCCTTTGGGCAAGGGGAGGGGTTAATTCTCTGGCTCTATCATCTGTTGGTTATATACCACCATGTAGTTGACGTGGAGAGAGTGTCTTCTGATTGCAAACTGATGACCATCTGAAGGGTTAAATTCTTTTCAATTGTGACATCTTGCTGGAACCTGCAAATAAATACTTTTTCTAATGAGGAGAGAAGAATATATGTATTTTTATATAATATCTAAAGTTATATTTCAGATGTAATGTTTCCTGTGCAAAGTATTGTAAATTATATTTGTGCTATAGTATTTGATTCAAAATATTTAAAACTGTCTTGCTGTTGACATATTTAATGTTTTAAATGTACAGACATATTTAACTGGTGCACTTTGTAAATCCCCTGGGGGAAAACTTGCGGCTAAAGGGGAAGAAATGTTGTTTGCTAATATCAACTGTATTATATTTCTCCATTCTTTTTAACTTAATAGATTTTTCAGACTTGTCAAGTCTGTGCAAAAAAATTAAAGTGGATCCCTTGAATAATAAGCAGAATGTTGGCCACCAGGTGCCTTTCAAATTTAGAAGCTAATTGACTTTAGAAAGCTGACATTGCCAAAAAGACACATAATGGGCTACTGGGCTCTGTCAAGAGTATTTATATAATTATTAAACAGGTGTTTTTTTTTTCCTACAAGTGCTGCAAATTGTAAATTTTTTTTTAATGAAAAAGTTATCAGTGGCTTATGGCAAAGAAATTCCATTTTTAATTTAGTGGAAGTTATTTTATACTATACAATAAAAACATTGCCTTTGAATGTTATTTTTTTGGTATGAAAATAAATTTATAGGAAAACCTGCCTTGTGATTTTGTGCTTCTCTTTTATGTCTGTCTTGCTCTGTGGTCCTTTCTCTCCAATATGGTAATGTAGCTTCTATCTTTCCGAAACTTATTTCTCCCAGTAGGGAGAAATGCAGATTTAATTAAAATTAGGAACAGATTCAGTTAAATTAATGAACCTCAGAATTTGAAAAATAATTTACAAGGGATTTGTAGGCAAGACTGTAGCCAGAACATAGAGACTTTACCACTCAGAAAAGAAAAAACAAATTGTTATGCTTACATTGTGAGAAAAAAATAGTGCTTTGCACAAGTTCATAGGGCCCCATAGAACAATCATTTGACCTGGAGGAACCGCTGAACACTGTATCCTTCACTAGGAAGGATACACTAACAGCCAATTGTAGAAGAAGCGCTAATAGTGCTTGTTAGCACTGTGAACAGGACTAGATGTTAACTAACAGGACAGATGCTTGTCCTCATGGAAATTTATGTGAGAGGGGCCATCAATCCCGTGTGGATTACTCCACATGAGACAGAAGAAAATGAACGCTTGGGAAGACAAGGGAAGCTATAATTCAAGGCACTTGCCATTTGTGAATAAATGTGTCTTGATGGTTGTAACAGGATAGAAGGAGAAAAGAAATATTAATAGCAGAGGTTATAAAGAAAAAAATTGTCATTTTTTTTTTGATGGTAGGACATTGATAGTGGGACTTAACCACTCTCCAAAATACACCTATTGTTTTCCAACTGTCAGTAAGTCTGAGGTAGATTGGTACAGTCCCTCGGCCTGCAAGGAGATCAGTCAGTCCTAAAGGAAATCAATTCCTGAATATTCATTGGAAGGACTGATGCTGAAGCTGAAGTTCCACCATCTGCTGGAGCTTGGCCACCTGATGCAAAGAGCTGACTCACTAGAAAAGACCCTGATGCTGGAAAAGATTGAAGGCAGGAGGAGAAGGGGACGACAGAGAATGAAATGGTTGCATGGCATCATCAACTCAATGGACATGAGTTTGAGCAAGCTCCAGGAGATGGTGAAGAACAGGGAAGCCTGGCGTGCTGCAGTCCATGGGGTCCCAAAGAGTTGGATACAACAGAGCAACAAGATTGGTACAAAATGCCACTTCAGTGTTACACATCCCAATTGCTGGTCCTAATTATTCTTCATTTAATAAAATATTAACTTTGAGTGGCAGTTGGAGAATTTCTTTTTTCTCCACTGACACAAAATCTTGTCATGTAGAGAGCTTTATTAGCTCCCTGGCTTCTAGAATATGATTCTATCTTTTCCANACTCATTGGAAAAGATCCTGATGCTGGGAGGGATTGGGGGCAGGAGGAGAAGGGGACGACTGAGGATGAGATGGCTGGATGCCATCACCAACTCGATGGACATGAGTTTGAGTGAACTCTGGGAGATGGTGATGGACAGGGAGGCCTGGCGTGCTGTGATTCATGAGTCAGACACAATTGAGTGACTAAACTGAACTGACTGAAGAATGCCTTCCTTATGAATTGTATATTTTACCTAAAATTGTAATATTGGCTCTGGACATGTTAAATTCTTAATTAATTATTAGAATTGGATGGAACTGAATTTCATTTTTTCCAGCTTTATTGAGATACTGACATAAGATATGTAAGCTCAAAGTATACAAGATGATGATTTCATACCTGTATACATTGCAAAATTATTACTAGAATTTTAAAAATTAATATTATTCTTTGGATGATTCATATTTCTTAAAAAATGTGCAGTCAAAATGTATCAAGTTCCCTAAAAAGTCAGCATCTTTCAACAGAGAAATTCTATCATAGAAGTTTGAGAGGGAAACATATACGTAAAAAGATGTTTATCAAAGAATCACTAGTTACAACTGCAAAATACAGAAAAGTACTTAGATATCCCACAAAGAGTTGGGTTTCAAACTCAGACAAATCCAGTCATCTTTGGCTCCCTCCAAGGTTCATCCTTAATCTTGAGACTCTACCGTTTTCCTAATACCATCACTTATGTAATTATTCCTTTGTTGGGTAACTAAGTACTTTTCTATCGGAAGATATGTAAGGATCTTCTTACTCTGCAACCTTAATCACGCCCCTCTGGGGGAAGTTTTTTAAATATAAAAATATTAAGTATTGGAGACTGATAATATGGGAAGGCAGATTTACATACTTAAACTGAAATTACAACCCACCAGCCTCTTTCCATAAGGCAAGTAGTCAATTCTTTAAAGTGTTTGTATGTGGCATTTTCTTTCCAAGTATACTTCTCTTAAGTAAGTCAGCCAGAGATGTACATAAAAACTGTTAAATAAAGAAGGTAAGTAAAGTATTACATATTACAGCCTGCAGATCAGTAAAGTGTTACATATTACAGCCTGCATTGGGAAGCAGTGATTCGTTGGTGTGGAAAAGCTCTATTTGCAAGCTTGTATACATCTTGCGTTGAGTATCAGACCCCCACCCCCATCAAGTTTTAACAGGACACAGTGGTCTCCCACCAGCCTCACAATGGAGTAGTGAATAGAAATGATGTGAGTGACTTGAGAGTCACACCCATAGAAGGACAGGAATCATTTCCCTCCACTAGCCCCAAGCGGGGGTACAGGTATGGTGCTCATGAGCGAACAGACCATTTGTCTACAGCAGGAGTCTAGCAGGTGAAGGAACAAAAACCAGAAGACCCAGATCCCTGGATGATGTCATGAACAGAGACACTTTCATGTCCAGACTCCATATTCTATGAGAGAAAATTTCAATCTATTTTGCAATATTGTATTTTGGGGGCTTCTGTAACAGTAGCTTAGTCTTGAATCATTAAAAAATAAAAATACTATCCTGCAGAAATACTATCCTGCAGGGATAAAAAAAAAAAAAAGCACACTATATCACTTCAACAATTGTGTGATCCTTTAACAATTGTGTTAAGATGGGTCCTTTAACAATTGTGGGACAGGCAGTGAGGAGATGATATCACGGGCAGAAAGGCTGATGACCTTCGGCAAACCATAGCAAAACACTGGTCAGACTGGTTCCTGTGATGACCTGGAAGATAGGGTACATGCTTACCAGCTCTGCTGCTCTGGGGTAAACAGTGAGACAAAACTAGAATGCTGGTTTCTGGTGGCTGATTTTTGCTGCTTTTAGCAGAGAGCGACACAGTTTGGCAAGAATTTGTCAGTTTCCAGCTGAGACAGGAGGAAATACAACCCCGGTAGGGATGTCCCCTGTGCTTGGGGCTGCCATCTGAATTGACTAGAAGTCTTGTAATTTAGGCCTCATGGAGCTGGAAAATTGAACTGCTTCAGAACCATAAACAGAAAGAGATAAACTGTGTCTCGGAGCCTTTCTCCAGGGCCTGTTGTTAATGGAACCAGAGGAGCCAATACGATGGCAAATATAGAATTAAGCGTGTTGTTGTCTCACCCTAGCCTGTTATTTTCAATGACCTCAAAGTTGCTACTGAATTAGAGAGAGAAAGGTCCAAGTTTAGAGATGAGTAAACAAATGCATTCATAAACTTAAGACCGATGCAGACGAGATCGTGGGCTATCCTTACATGTTCATGGAAATGACTGGGAGCAGACAGTCTAGGAAACTGCTAAGAACTTTGAAAGAATTATGGGATCAAAGAAACCACAAACCTGGCCTGCTGAAGCTGTAATTTTCTCGTCCCTAAAGTAACCCCCGGGAGAGTTGTGTGTCCCCAAGTAAGGCATGCTCCCCCACACGCACTGTAGCTGTGGCCACAGAAGTTAATGGACAAGCAGAGTCTCTGAGAGGTCAGTGGACAGAGGGCTGTCTCCCAGAGAAGAGAGGCAGTGTCTACAGACCAAGGAATTTTCTTCCTTGGCCGTGGTGGAGACTTGTCATAGCTCCTTCCCAGTAAGATTTCATCACTCTTAAGAACCATAACGATTTTTTTTCCCTCCCATTTACCCTTTTTCCATTTGGTTTTGTTTTTAAGTTGCAGCTATCTTGCTTGACTCCCCTGTTGAACACTTAAGTATGGGGGAGATGCCAGAAAACATGTCCATGAATTTAAAATTTCCCAGATCTGGGAACCTCCAGCCCTGATGGAGAGGACTTAAAGCCACCCAGAAATCTTGAACTATGAGTTGGATACAGTAGTGGAATGGTTTTTGAGGCTGTCCCCTTGGTGAAAGAGCGAGGCTGTTCTACGTGTGGTTAGTGCAACACAGACGAGTGATCGGAGACTTGTGAGCCAGGCTGGCCATTGCTCCCAGTACCCATTTTCTCCTTACATTTAGTAACAAGCATTNGGACAAGCAGAGTCTCTGAGAGGTCAGTGGACAGAGGGCTGTCTCCCAGAGAAGAGAGGCAGTGTCTACAGACCAAGGAATTTTCTTCCTTGGCCGTGGTGGAGACTTGTCATAGCTCCTTCCCAGTAAGATTTCATCACTCTTAAGAACCATAACGATTTTTTTTCCCTCCCATTTACCCTTTTTCCATTTGGTTTTGTTTTTAAGTTGCAGCTATCTTGCTTGACTCCCCTGTTGAACACTTAAGTATGGGGGAGATGCCAGAAAACATGTCCATGAATTTAAAATTTCCCAGATCTGGGAACCTCCAGCCCTGATGGAGAGGACTTAAAGCCACCCAGAAATCTTGAACTATGAGTTGGATACAGTAGTGGAATGGTTTTTGAGGCTGTCCCCTTGGTGAAAGAGCGAGGCTGTTCTACGTGTGGTTAGTGCAACACAGACGAGTGATCGGAGACTTGTGAGCCAGGCTGGCCATTGCTCCCAGTACCCATTTTCTCCTTACATTTAGTAACAAGCATTGCCATACTGGGGTTATGGTGGGGCAATGGGGCGCTAGCCTTTCCCAGCCTCCCTTAGAACTAAATGTAGCTGTGTGGTTGAATTTTGGCAAATGGCAAATGGGCAGAATTAAGAAAAGAACAAAATCACTACCAAAGCACATCTTTAAAAGAGGAAGCTGATTGCTTTCCTCTTCTGTAGCTCTTTCCTTCTGGTTGCAACACAATGTCAGGCTGTTGGGTCTGCTTCAGCCATGTGGACCAGAGCAATGCCTCAGGATGTGGGCACAGACCTGGGTCCCTGGGCAATCACAGGCACAGAGCTGCCTAAGCTCCCTGGAAACCCTGTCTACCGCACATCTATCTGTGAAAAACAAGAAGTCAGGTATCATGATGGAACCACTGCATTTGGGGGTTTCGTAGTAATAGTAGTCTAGCTACCCTAAAATCTCAGGATACAAAAGAAATCCCAACCACAATGTGACTGATGACCTCACATTAAATATATACACTATCATGTGTAAGACAGAAAGCTGGTGAGCAGTTGCCGTATAACACAGGGAGTCAAGTCTGGTGCTCTGCAATGACCGAGAAGAAAGGGATGGGGGAAGGGAGGGAGGCTTAAGAGAGAGGAGATGTATGTATAGTTATGGCTGATTCACATTGCTGTTGTATGCCAGAAGCCGACTTAACATGTAAAGCAATTTTCGTCCAATTAAAATATAAATTTTAAAAAATGTATGCAGGCATAGAAAGAACCTGAAAAGTTAAGTGTCAAAACATGTATTTTGGGATAGTGATAGTATGAATAATTATAGTTTCTTCTTTGTATTTTCCATATTTTCCTGCTTTTACTTTGCATAAATATTATTTTTATAATCAAGCAGGCACCTATTGGCTATTTTTTTCAAGATATATAACCACAATCACACGTTTCTGTCCCTCACTCTTTGGCACTCATATTTTCTCCAATGGCCAACGCTTTTTCAAAGCTGGAAGCATTAGACCAAAAAAAATGCCCCGAGGAAACTATAAGTGCTTTCCCTTATCTTTTAATGCCATGAGACCTGCTCAACGCTTGGCTGACATCTATCAGAAGACTTCAAATTTCATAGGAAAACTAGAAGGATAACCACCAGGCAATTGCCAGAGCTTAAAAACAGCCTTCAGACAGCTAAGGGGTGCTAAGGCACCCCCAGACTAACAAAGTGGGCAGTTACAGGGAAGACAAATGGCCTATTGAAAATCTGCCCACATTTTCTTTCTCTCCAGAGCCTATTTGGCAAACATGCCTCTCATGCTTTATACATGGCTGTCACGACTGTTTTTAGAAAGTATTGTCATGATCTGCTTAAAACCCTTTCTCTCTTCATACGCCCAGTCATTCACTAGAAGGACTGCGGTTAAATCACCTCTTTAGCCCACCCACTTTCTGTGTCCTGACCATAGGTATTTCCTATCAACGACTCCAGCAATGACTAGCCTCCCTGCTTCCTGTCTCACCTCTTTTTAGTGCAGTCTCTACACCGCAATCAGAGCTGTCCTTTTAAGAGACATACCTGATTCCATCACTGCTCTACTTAATGGTTTCTATTGCTTGTAAGGTCAAGCTAATGACTCACAGATCCTTCATGATCCAAGCTGAGCCTACATCTACAGTCTCCTCTCCAAACACAATTTCTTAATCCCTCTGCCCCAGCAAATACACCCTAATAGTCAATGATTAGGATAATAATTCTATGTTATTTATAATACATTGTGCATGCTCATTTGCTAAATTGTGTCTGACTCTTTTGTGACCCCCATGGACTGTAGCCCACCAGGCTCCTCTGTGCATGGGATTCCCCTGGCAAGAACACTGGAGTGAGTTGCCATGCCCTCCTCCAGGGGATCTTCCAGAGCCAGGGATTGAACCCGTGTCTCTTGCATAATGGTGACAGTTTGGATGCCAAAGAGAAGCCATAAAGTTCTTCCTTTAAGTAAAAAGATGAAAGTTTTCGACTTAATAAGGAAAGAAAGAAAACTATGCTGAGATTACTAACATCTCTCGTGAGTCTGAGTGAANTGATTCATTGGAAAAGACTCTGATGCTGGGAGGGATTGGGGGCAGGAGGAGAAGGGGGACGACCGAGGATGAGACGGCTGGATGGCATCACTGACTCAATGGACATGAGTCTGAGTGAACTCCAGGAGTTGGTGATGGACAGGGAAGCCTGGTGTGCTGCGATTCATGGTTTTGCAAAGAGTGGACACAACTGAGCGACTGAACTGAACTGTAGCATGCCAGGCTTCTCTGTCCATTACTATCTCCTGAGTTTGTTCAAACTCATGTCCATTGAGTCAATGATGCCATCCAACTACCCCATCCTCTGTCGCCCCCTTCTCCTCTTGCCCTCAGTTTTCCCCAGCATCACGGTTTTTTCCATCGAGTCAGGTCTTTGCATCAGGTGGCCAAAGTCTCCTTGCAAAATCAAAGATGAGCTGGGAGGTCAGGAATAGCAGAAGGGGAACATCCTTTCCCCTGCTCCTTCCCTTTCATTATTTCCCTTTCTTCTTCAAATTCTGCTTGGGGCCTGTTCTTTTCCACTTTCATCGGATGGAAACACTTCCATTCTTCCCTCTACCATATTTTGCTGTAATGCATAAATTCATCGATAGAGAAGGTATCCTTTTATTTTTATTTTGAAAGTATACTTTGAAACATTTGAGCTTTTAAGAGGAAAATTTACAAAATTGATTATTTTAAATGTAAATTAAGAAAATCTTAAATTCTCCAGGTCTCTAAGCTAATCAGGTCATTTTCGCTGCACCTGGGCAAAAATGCACCTGAATTCCTATGAAGTGGATTTGCAGGCAAAATATGTTTTACCTCTTTTCCTCTCGTTTAAACCGAGAAAAACAAAGTTAATAAAAGAAAATCAATACATACTTATTAAGCACACAGGGAGGGTTTGAATAAACAGAGGAGGCTTACAGCACTGATTCCCGTAGTGTTCTGAAACCCCAAACTAATAACCAAATACCAATCCATAACCCTTTCCATCTCTTGGAGAATAATAGAGGTAAAGAATGAAAGAGGATAAGAAAGGGTTCCATTTCAAAAGAAAACAGAAATCTTACGGTGAAAAAGCCATCAGAACCTCACGGCGCAGATGACAACGAAAAAAGCAGGAACCCAGGCCGAGTGGGGAATTGGTGGACAGGTGTGCGGAACCCCTGATCTCGCAGCGGACCCTAGCAGGACTCCACCTCTAGGAACCATCTCATTGGAGCTCACCTGTCAGCTTGCACCCGCCCCAGCCCCCTTTGCTCATGCGCACCACGGGCCAAAGCGACTGGGTCGTCTCTCAGCACGACCCACCCCCCGAATTCCTGGTTCTGATTGGTCTGAGTGGCAGGTCCGCCCCCTCGGCCCAGCCAATGGAAAAGCCGCCTCGGCGCTCCGCCCTCCCGGCCGGCAGCTGGCGGCCCCGCAGCCTGCGAATCCGGGTGGTGAGCCGGGATGGCGGCTGTGGCGGCGTCCGCGGGCTGGCTGCTGCGGCTCCGTGCGGCCGGGGCCGACGGACCCTGGCGGCGGCTGTGTGGCGCGGGGCTGCGGCGGGGCTTCCTGCAGTCCGCCTCGGCCTTCGGGGCTGCGGCCCAGAGGCGGCAGGTGGCTCACTTCACTTTCCAGCCTGACCCGGAGCCCGTGGAGTACGGTGAGCGAGGGGCTGCCCTGTCTGCTCCGCTGCAGCCCAGTCTCGCAGGCCCGTGGGTCACTGAGGGTGCCGCCCTGCCGGTCCTCGGCGGGGGCCGGTAGGCTGAGCTCCTTGCATCCCAGCAGAGTCCCTGCCCTGCTCTCCAGAGTCCGCTACCTGTGTGTCTGTGATTTCCGCCTTAGTTCCACGTTCGTGCTTTCGAGAGGCAGCCCCATCTCACTCGAGATGGGTGAGAGGGCGCGCGGGGTGTGCTAGGGCCGGAGAGTGGAGGGGCGTGCTTGGGAACGCCTTCCTTTCTCCGCTCTCTTATCCTTGCTTTTCCTAGTCCGCCCCCACCCCTCCACCCCAGAGTTGTCCCAGCTTGCCCACGGAGGGGCCAAACTACAGGCAGAGAGGTATGTTTAAAGAAAAAAGCAGTCCCCGCTCCCTTTTTTGTTTGCTTTAGTAGAGAAAACAGAGGGACTAAAGTAACGGAATTGGTTTTCCCAAGGTCACAGAATAGCTTCTTCCTAGAGATGCGAAACAGCCATCTTCCTTTCTATCTGAGCCTAGCATTGAGCTTGTGCTGGGCAAGGCTGCCACTTAGCCAAGGAAGGGTAAGCGGTGTGGGTGGGTAATGGGCGGAGGAAGCCATCGAGTGCTTCCAACTGCGGCAAAGAATCAAGCAGCTCTCACACCTCGCCTAATGGCAGTTGCATGACTGTTGCAGCTGAGTTTTCTGTAACCTCTGAAAGATCCAGTGCCTATCATCGCAACGCTGGGAACAATAGGAAAACAGTTAACTTTTCCTTGGCTGGTTAATCACTTCTCACATGCTGGACTTTTGGGGAAGTGTGTCAGTATTTATTTGTGAGTAATAAAAATGAATATTTATTGAGCGCTAACCACAGGCAGGCCCTGGACTGAGAAATTTACATTCATTCTCTTATTTGATGCTTAGGACAATCTTAAGAGGTAGGTAATCTTTTTTCCCCCCTCAGTTTTTCGGTTGGGTAGCTGAGATCTTGAGATAGTTTGTCCTGGATCACACAGAAAAGTTGGTGGTGTAGTGTCACAGAGTGGGAGACCACTGAAGCAACTTAGCATGCACACAGCTTTAATTTAATTGTTTAGATTCCAGAGCTTCCATTCTAAACAATGTGCTCAACTGCATGTGGAAACTATTTACTAAGAGGTGTTCTGGTTTTGTGAAATAGTAGACACCATAAAGGTGAACACAATTTTTTTCTCACCAACAAAATGAACCTTGAATTCTGTCTTCAAAGAAACTAGCCCAATACTTGAGAAGTAGTGCATAGGTTTTCTTAACCTCCTTCCATAATTATGAAATCAGTAAAAAGTAAATGATAGTAAAATACTTGTTCTTAATATAAAAATAACAAAAGAATATTATAGATAACTTGAAGAATAGAAAAAACAAGATAATCTCAACACCCACTACTGTAAATATTGCTAATATTTCTGGATGTATCCTTTTAGGGATTTCATTCCAGTTTAGTGGAATTAAAGAATTCCACTGATAAAATGGGGCTTTCCAGATGGCTCAGTGGTAAAGAATCCGCCTGCCAGTGCAGGAGACGTGGGTTGGATTCCTGGATTGGGAAGATCCCCTGTAAGAGTGGCAACCTACTCCAGTATAATTCCATGGACACAGGAGCCTAGTGGGCCACAGTCCATAGAGTCGTAAAGAGTTGAATACAACTGAGTGAGCACACACACACTAAAATGAATGGAATAAAAATTTCCCATAATTGTAGTTTTAATCTAAATACAATCTGCATTATTTAATCAGAAGCATTTCCTCATATTGTTATATAGTTTTTTATAGCTTTCTTTAGAAGAAGACATGTTTTGGGAATTCCCTGGCAGTCCAGTGGTTAGGACTCATGGTTTCACAGTGGAGGTGCTGGGTCCAATCTCTAGTTGAGGGACTAAGATCCTGTAAGCTGTGTGACATAACCACCCCTTCCCCCCACCAAAAAAACTGCAATCAAACAAAAAAACCTGTTCTGTTGAACAGAAATACTATATAGGTCAGTGGTTAATATCTTGGCTCTAGAATCAGATTGGCCTAGGTTCCACCTTTATCCTTACCTATAACTTTAATAAACTTATCACTTAACCCTCTATAAGCCTCAGTTTATGAGGACTTAATATCTATTTTAGAAGGTTTTTATGAGGACCAAATAAGGATAATGTATGTAATGTACTTAACACAGTCCCTGACTGCTAAGAAGCAATCACTCAGAAAATAAATGGAAACTTATACCCTTATACTTTTGTTGTTACAGTTTTTCAGTGTTATAAATAATGCAGATGGAAACATTTCTTGTATCTTTTATGTATCTGAGATTATTTCTTTAGGATAAAGAATAAATCCAGGGGTGAGATTTCCTACTTGAAGATATGAACACTTCATTGGATTTTTAATGCATAGTTCAAATTACCAGTTGATACTCGTATTTGCAGTATGAGTGTGGGTACTGGATAGCATGCTAAAATCACAGGTGTGCTTATACACAGGTAGGAAATACATATCTGGTGTTTGTTATGTTCCTGGAACAGAACCTTGAAAATTCCCATGATGATAGCAATAAAAATGTCTTTAGTTGTATTACTGTTTGGTAAGCCCTGAAGTTACCTAAGGGGCTTCCCAGGTATGCTAGTGGTATAGAACCCACCTGCCAGTGCAAGAGATATGGGTTTGATCCCTGGGTCAAGAAGATCCCCTGAAAGAGAAATGACAACTGACTCCAGTGCTCTTGCCTGGAGAATCCCATGGACAGAGGAACCTGGTGGGCTTCTGTCCTTGGTGTTGCAAAGTGTTGGACACAACTGAAGCGACTTAGCATAGAGCACATAAAGTTACCTAAGGATGGGGATTACCACCAGATGTGCTTAGCGAGTTGGAACTTTCAGTCCCACCCCGCTCACCTCTGGAAAGGGTAGGGGGACCTCCAGGTCAGTGGATTGCCAATGACCAGTGATTTAGTCAGGCATGCCTACCTAGTGAAGCCTCCTTGAATCCCCAAAGGACAGGTTCTGAGAGCTTCCAAAGGAGTGATGCTCTCAGAGAACATCTTGCATCTTTCCACACACCTTGCTGTTGGCAGCTCTTCCGTCTGGCTGTTCCTGAGTTATATGTATTTTATAATAAACTGGTGATCTAGTAAGTAAAATGTTTCTGAGTTCTGTGAGATGCTCTAGCAAATTAATTGAACCCGAGGAGGAGTTGTGGGAGCCTCTGATCTTATGTCCATTGGTCAGAAGCACAGGTGCCAACCCGCACTTGGGGTTGGCACCTGAATTGGGGGAGGGGCAGTCTTGTAGGACCAACCGAGCCTTTAACCTGCAGGATCTGACATTATGGGAGAGCGTATCAGAATTGACACCTGGTTGGAGACTTGCTCGGTGATATGTTAGAAGACCCACACTTTGGAACTGCTGTCAGAATTGTATGTGCTCATGCACACACGTGTGCACACACACACACTCACTGTGGGGTGTTTTGTGCTAACTGCACTTTGTTTTAATATTTATTTCATTTCTATTGAATATGTTCCCATATATTTGTTTGCTAGATTTCTTTGCACTTGTGTGAACTGAACGTTCCTTGTCTTTGTGTACTTTAAACGTTTGTGCACGGTGTCCTTTTTCTGTCACCACTAATGCTACCTACCATTTTTGAGCAGCTGCTCCATTCCAGGTGGTGTTGTAGACATCAGTCTATAATCCTCCCAGTAACCGTGTTGAGTTAAAGAGCATTATGCTCATTTTACAGATGAGAAAATTGAGGCTTAGAGATGTTGGTGGGTCGCCTAAGTCTGATAAGTAGCAGGACAAGAATCTGAACCCCGATGTGTCTAACTCCAAAGCCTGCTATGCAAATGTTGTACTAATGTTTTGTGTGGTAAAGATACTAATGAATATATTTATTCTCTCTCTGCCTGAATATATTGTTATCCCTCTGACTTTCATTGGTGCTGCAAATAATTTTTATTCTTTTGATCATTTTGACACATGGAAGGGCCTCCCTAAATAGAATAGTGGTCACAGTGGACTCTGAGGAGGTGACATTTAAACTATACTGTAAAGAAAAGTAAAGGAATCACTTCTGCAAGGACCAGAGGGCAAGTTTGTTTTCCAGGAAGAAACAAGGGCAAGCAAGGGTGAAGTCCCTGGGGTGGGGTGAGTTTGTGCCGTAGGACCGGAGAAAGCCACTGTGGTTGGGATGTTCTGAGTAGGGGATGGTGGGCAGCTCTCAAAGGTCAAGTGTAGAAGGAAGAGTCCTTGTATTGTGGAGATGAGGGTGTTCTTTCCAGTATAGTAAGTCCCCGAAGTACCGATGAGTTCTGTTCCGAGAGCATGTGCAAAGTTCAGTTTGTTGGTAAGTCAAACAAAGTTAGCCTTGGTACCCAACTAACTCAATCTACCGTATAGTACTGTACTGTAATAGGTTTATAATACGTTCACACCTTTGAAAGTTCACAACTTGAAGGTTCATATGTAGGGGACTTACTGTATTAGAATTTTTAGTGTCGGGAACAATAGAAGTAACAAGAGATTAGAAGGCATAAAGTTTATATGAGGAACAGGAATTAGTTTATTTGGAGGAAAATGGGAAGGGGTAGGAAATATGTTTGGGAAAAGTAAATGGAGGTGCCAGGCAGCAGTAATTGCAGGGATTATCTTATTGAGTGGGGGAGGGAAGGTTAACCAGTGCAGAGTAGATGGCCCATAAATATTGGACATTTGATAGTAGTTATCTCACTGAATTCTCACAGTCGTCCTACATGTTAGATAGCAGTATCCATGTTTTGTAGCAAAGGAAGCTGAATGCCCGTAAAGTAGCCTTCCCAGAGTCACACAGGGAGTGGCTGGCATGCCTCGATCTCAGGCGATTTAGCTCTGTGGATTGTCTCTGTCTCCGTTCCGTGCTGCCCCGTGCTGCCCGTGCTGCAACGGGAATAGTTGCTCAGAGTAACCGAGTGCTGCTTATCAGCCTGGTGCTGCAGCATCACCTTCCCTCGCTCCCCTTTGCCCGGAATTGCCTTTGATGTGTGACGTTGGTAGAATTTTTTCCCTGCTCCATTCCTCTGTTTTTAAGTGGTTGATGAACAATTTGCTCTGTGTATTTTTTAATTTTTAAGAAACAGCCTCATAGGTTTCTTTGCTCAGCCATTAACTCAGCAGATATTTCCTGAGCACCTGTTACCTGTTAGATACTGTTGTAAGGTCTGAGTACGTTGCTGTGATCAAAGGCACTTAAGAACCCCTGCCCTCTTGGAGTTTATGTTCTATTATGTCCCTTACATCCTGCCAGCATGCCACTTTGTTTTTGCAGCAATGATAATGACCTGGCTTATTTTTTATTTAAAATTAAAATATTTTTTATTCCTTTCTGGTACAGTTTATTACAAGATATTGAATATAGTTCCTTGTGCTATACAGTCTATTTTATATATAGTCGTTTGATCTGCTAATATCAAACTCCTGATTTATTGCTTCCTCCATCTTTGGTAACCATGAGTTTTGTTTTCTATGTCTGTGAGTCTGTTTCTATTTTGTAAATAAGTTCATTTGTAGCATATTTTAGATTCCACATATAATTGCTAACATGATATTTGTCTCTTTTTTTTTTTTCCTGACTTAATTGGGCTTTCCTGGTGGCTCAGATGGTAAAAGATTCTTCCTGCAGTGAGGGAGAACCAGGTTCGATCCCTGGGTCAGGAAGGTCCCCTGTAGAAAGAAATGGCAACCCACTCCAGTATTCTTGCCTGGAAAATTCCATGGACAGAAGAGCCTGGCACGCTACAATTCATGGGGTTACAAAGAGTTGGACATGACTGAGCTTCGAACTCTGACTTAATTCACTTAGTATTATAATCTCTAGGTTGATCCCTGTTTTTGAAAATGGCGTTATTTCATTCCTTTTTTATGGATGAGTACTATTCCATTGTGTATATGTACTGTATCTTCTTAATGCATTTGTCTGTTGAGGGACATTTAAATTGCTTCCATGTCTTGGCTTTTGTAAATAGTGCTGCAGTGAACACTAGATTGCAAGTATCTTTTTGAATTAGAGTTTTTTCTGGATATATGGCAAGGAATGGGATTGTAGGATTATAAGGTAGCTCTAATTTTAGTTTTTTAAGGGACTTGATACTGTTTTCCAGTGTGGAAACCATCACCATCAGTGTTGGGGAGGGGTTCTTTTCTCCACACCCTCTCCAGCATTTATTTGTAGATGTTTTAATGATGGCCATTCTGACNAATTAGAGTTTTCTCTGGATATATGGCAAGGAATGGGATTGTAGGATTATATGGTAGCTCTAATTTTAGTTTTTTAAGGGACTTGATACTGTTTTCCAGTGTGGAAACCATCACCATCAGTGTTGGGGGGGGGGTTCCTTTTCTCCACACCCTCTCCAGCATTTATTTGTAGATGCTTTAATGATGGCCATTCTGACCAGTGTGAGGTAATATCTCAGTAATTTTGATGTGCATTTCTCTAATAATTAGCAAAACTGATCATCTCTTCTTTTGCCTGTTGGCCAGATGATGACCTGTTTTTTCATGATGTTCTACTTAGGACAGTTTTGAGGAAGCAGCTGAATGAGTGAGTGAAAGTCACTCAGTCGTATCGGACTCTGCGACCCCATGGACTATCCAGTCCATGGGATTCTCCAGGCTAGAATACTGGAGTGGGTAGCCTTTCACTTCTCCAAGGGCTCTTCCCAACCCAGGAATTGAACCCAGGTCTCCTGCATTCTAGGCAGATTCTTTACCAGCTGAGCCACAAGGGAAGCAGCTCTGATCTAGCCATAAAACACTGTTTTACCAGAGGGTACCCTTTAGCTTTCATCTTTGGCTTGGGAAATTGCACTGCTGTGTATATTTAGGTTTGTTTCGTTATAACGTTTTATCTTAGGAAGGAAGAGTCATCAGTCCAGCTTTGAAATTTTGCAGCCAGTTAATGATACTGATAATTGTGTGATTTGGCAACTGGATTTAATAATTTTGTAGTGGTGTTCAGAAACCTTTTTCTTTTTTTATTTAAAGTCTTTCCAGTGGCACAGCTCTGATTAGATATGCTCAGTGTATGCTTATCTTATCAGGAGGGAAGATTAGGCATACTTTATCAATAGTTTTTGCTGTCACCTCCAGGAAAATAAATAATTCTAAGGAAAAAAAGCAAGGGAGTTCCAGAAAAACATCTATTTCTGCTTTATTGACTATGCCAAAGCCTTTGACTGTGTGGATCACAATAAACTGTGGAAAATTCTGAAAGAGGTGGGAATACAAGACCACCTGACCTGCCCCTTGAGAAACCTATATGCAGGTCAGGAAGCAACAGTTAGAACTGGACATGGAACAACAGACTGGTTCCAAATAGGAAAATGAGTCTGTCAATGCTGTATATTGTCACCTGCTTATTTAACATACACGCAGAGTATATAATGAGAAACGCTGGGCTGGAAGAAGCACAAGCTGGAATCAAGATTACTTGGAGAAATATCAATAACCTCAGATATGCAAATGACACCACCCTTATGGAGAAAGTGAAGAAGAACTAAAGAGCCTCTTGCATGTGAAAGAGGAGAGTGAAAAAGTTNACAAAGAGTCAGACACGGCTGAGCGACTTAACATTTTAACTTTACCACTTCTAGGAATGTAGGTGAATTTCTTCCCTTGGTTTGGGCAACAAGTTCTGTTTGAATAGAGACCCAAGGCCCAAGGGATACCAGGGAATAGGATGGACACTGTGGAGAGTCTTATTGGAATCTGTGGCACAGTGAGACAATCTAGTATTGATAATACCTAAATGAGTGCTGACCTCATGAGGGCCATTTTGTTCTGTTCTTAATTAATTTTTATTGGAATATAGCTGATTTACAATGTTGTGTTAGTTTCTGCTGTACAGAAAAGTGAATCAGCTATACATACTCATATTTCTGCTCCTTTTAAAGTCCTTTTCCCATAGAGGCCATTACAGACTACTGGGTTGCCTGTGCTATACGGTAGGTCTTTATTAGTTACCTATTAAGAGGAGAGTGATAAAGTTGGCTTAAAGCTCAACATTCAGAAAACCAAGATCATGGCATCCAGTCCCATCACTTCATGGGAAATAGATGGAAAACAGTGGAAACAGTGTCAGACTTTATTTTTCTGGGCTCCAAAATCACTGCAGATGGTGATTGCAGCCATGAAATCAAAAGAGGCTTACTCCTTGGAAGAAAAGTTATGACCAACCTAGATAACATATTCAAAAGCAGAGACATTACTTTGCCGACTAAGGTCCATCTAGTCAAGGCTATGGTTTTTCCAGTAGTCATGTATGGATGTGAGAGTTGGACTGTGAAGAAGGCTGAGCACCAAAGAATTGATGCTTTTGAACTGTGGTGTTGGAGAAGACTCTTGAGAGTCCCTTGGACTGCAAGGAGATCCAACTAGTCCATTCTGAAGGAGATCGGCCCTGGGATTTCTTTGGAAGGAATGATGCTAAAGCTGAAGCTCCAGTACTTTGGCCACCTCATGCAAAGAGTTGACTCACTGGAAAAGACTCTGATGCTGGGGATTGGGGGCAGGAGGAGAAGGGGACAACTGAGGATGAGATGGCTGGATGGCATCACTGACACAATGGGTGTGAGTCTGAGTGAACTCTGGGAGTTGGTGATGGACAGGGAGGCCTGGCGTGCTGCGATTCATGGGGTTGCAAAGAGTCGGACACGACTGAGCGACTGAACTGAACTGAACTGAACTGACTTGAGGAATGTTAGTTCCCCAGGGAGGACTGAACCCTTGTCACTGGCAGTGAAAGTGNACTGAGGATGAGATGGCTGGATGGCATCACTGACACAATGGGTGTGAGTCTGAGTGAACTCTGGGAGTTGGTGATGGATAGGGAGGCCTGGCATGCTTCGATTCATGGGGTCACAGAGAGTCAGACATGACTGAGTGACTGAACTGAACTGAACTGAACTGATTATATATATGGTAGTATATATATGTCAATCCCAACCTCCCAGTTTATCTCTCCTTCCTCTTTCCCCTTGGTAAACATACGTTTGTTCTCTACGTCTGTGACTCTATTTCTGTTTTGTGGATAAGCTCATTTGTACCGTTGTTTTGGGTTCCACATACAAGTGGTCTCATACGATATTTGTCCTTCTCTGCCTGACTTACTTTGCTCAGTATGACAAACTCTGGGTCCAATCATGTCACTGCAAATGGCATTATAATGAGTGCCAGTGTGAATCTTAAAATTCCTTGAAGTCATCTCAAAACATCTCGTTATTTGAGAATATATCTCACAAATACAGAAGAAGCTGAAAATTACCATTTCAGTCTGACTAAAAGGCAATCTTTATGCTGGTTTGGAGGGAGTATTTTGGAGTCAAGCTACTCAGTTTACACCGAGAGTTGATTTTTATCTCACCTCATCCCTTTGTGTCATTGTGAGGATTAAATGATACTATGTGTAGAAAGCATTTGGTACCACATCTAGGCACACAGTGAATGGTAGATCTCAAAAAGTGTTGATTACTGAGCAAGCAGGTGAGGGAATAAAATGGATGGGGTTATGCCAAAGCTCAGACTTACTGGGAAGTTCTCTTTAGGCCTTGAAAACTCTGTGGTCTAGTTTGCTACCATCTCTTTCTAACTAGACAAGTTTAAATGAATCGCTGAAAACTTTAGGATTTTTTTCTTTTCTACATTTTGACAAGGACCGTGCCATTTCTGTGGCTCTCCAGGAATCTTCACAAGCGGGGTAACTTAACTAGCACCATATACAGAGTTCACGGGAGGTACCTTACAGCAACAGAAATGTCTACAAGATTTCCTTGTAGGGTCAGGAAATAAAAACAGAATTCATACTGCACTCCCCATGGCTTCCCAGAGTAGACTGTGTTTTAGAATAGACAAAACCACAGGGTGTAACTGTTCTCTGGGAACCACTTCTACGCACGTCTAGAAAGCACACCAAAAGAATAAACTTTTCATATGTGGTCTTCAGTCCTTTCATCAATAATTTTAGCTTCAGCCCTGTCAGACTCAATTGGTCTGGCTGTAAGTATAGCTTTGCAGGCAAGCTAGTTCTGGTTCAGGCAGCAATAAATCACTGATAAGCACAAGAGAACTCGGTTTTCTTCCCAGAACCTATTCTCAAATCATCTCTTAGCACATGCCCTGAAACTGGCATGTTTTAGCTGACTGCCAAAAAAAAGAAGAATATATCAGCAAGCCAACTGACCTCTGACCTGCACCTAGTGATGAAATCTCTGCCTCTAATGACTTTCATCTGAAGCTTGGAGAAAAACATAAATGTGAACAGAAAATGCAGTAACATAAAGATCGGCCATGTGAGAGAAGTCCTTCTCAACTGTCTTCAATAGTTCAGTTATCCTTGGGCGCAAGCCCGCTGTTCAGAGCAGGAAGACCATAGATTGCAGCTTCTTCAGGTCCAGGGCTTTGGGCTTCTTATCTCCTGTTGACTAGGGCAGAAGGGAACTTAGGAGAATGAGCAGCCGTGTATATTAGGCAAAGGCTTATACAGACTCAATCAGGGTCCTGCGTGTCTATACAGACTAGATCAGGGTCCTGCGTGTTGTGGGTTATCACTGGCAGATGCCAAACCCCAGAAAGTCCTCCTCCCCGCTCTTCACCTGACTCCTTGCTTCCCATCAACTGTAACAACCTTAAGGAAAAAAAGAGACTGCTTCTAATATAACTAAATCACATGAGGAAAATATGCCTTTGAGAAAAGTGTGCTAAAATTATAAGACAGTTCAAACTGTAGACGAGATCCAGGTGGCAATTATCTCTCCTAATAACCTCATTTCCAAGAATAGTTGTCACTGTGATTGACAGCTGGCCGTGAAATGCCCGTTTAAGTCAGAAAGCCGGGGAAATGCTGAGGCCAGACGTCTGTGAGCTTGCTAGGGACAGTAGGAGCTGACGAACATCCCTTGATGACAGTCTCTCACATCACAAGGACTGTCACTTTCAGAACACGATAACTGTGTGTAGAACAGAGGCTGCTTGTCTGCAAGCCTGCTGCCCATTCCTGCTTATCCTAGCCCCCTGCCAGTCAGGTCATGACCCTGTCTTGAATACAAGCCCCACGTCTGTCCACTGAATCCCCTGACCTAGAGGTTGGCTAAAGCATACATAACTCTTAATGTGGTGTTAAACTGGGATTTGGGTCTGGTTTCTGTTACTCACTATCTGGGTGACTAAAATAATCTAGCCTGTGAGATGGGGACAGAATGGGGATAGTCTTTGCTCTGCCCAGTTTATGAGGTTGCGAGAGGCAAGTGAGCACATGGCTTTTATGTGTTTTGTGGATGAGAAGAGTTGTAGGATGGAAGAGGTGATGGGGATGCTGAGTTGCAGGGAGTGTTTGCGTCAACAGTTTTCAGTACAAGTCAGACTGTGGGTGGGGGACGCTGGTGTGCCCCTGTCTGTCTATTCATCTCAACATTCCAGAATGACTAGTCTTTCATCCGTATTGGCTTCCCTTGTGACTCGGGTGGTAAAGAATCTGCCTGTAATGCAGAAGACCCGGGTTTGGTCCCTGGGTCTGGAAGTTCCCCTGGAGAAGGAAATGGCAACCCACGCCAGTATTCTTGCCTGGAGAATTCTATGGACAGAAGAGCCCGGCAGGCTACAGTCCTTGGGGTCGCAAAGAATCAGACACGACTGAGCAACTAACACTCAGTCTTTCATCAGCTTGTTTTCCTTTTTGTCCTGGGTGCACAGCTAGACTGAATTTCCCACCCTCCTTCACTCTTTGATATAGCTACCTAGTAAATTCCTGCCAGCGGAATGTGGATGGAATAACCACAGTTACTCCTGGGATGTGTCTGTGATTTGGGCACTGCATAACTTAAACCTGGGGAATCTGATTGGACACAGCCACTCTCATTTCCTGTTGTGCACTGATTTCCACATGGAAACTGCTTTTTCTAGCAACAGTGGCTGAAAAGCTAGCTTCAGAAAGACATGGCATTATCAGTGATACCAGCATCACACTGGTGTAAGGTGTTTCTCTTTTTAATCCTCTCTTTCTGATAGCAAAATAGACATCCATTCATGAACAAAAGCACCTTTGTGGGTATTGTGGGATCTAACGTCATGAGCCCCAGGACCTGAGAGGAATCCTGCCCACCCGTGCACCCAGTAATAGGCAGACAGAATTTGGTATGGGCTGTGGAATGAGGGAAGCCAGAAAACCTGCCCTAACCCCTCTTTCTGCAATCAGAAAAAAAAAAAAATAATCTCTCTCTCTCTCTCTTTCTCTCTCTCTCAGAAGAGGGCTGACTCAGCAGATACACAAGCTGGAGGCAGATTTGCAGAGGCTCAACCACCTGGGAAGGAGACTCCAGCAAAACATTGGAGCAAAAAAAATATATATATATATGTGTGTGTATATATACTCATGTATGGATGTGAGAGTTGGACCATAAAGAAGGCTGAGTACCAAAGAATGGATGCTTTTGAACAGTGGTGTTAAAGAAGACTCTTTAGAGTCCCTTGGACTGCAAGGAGATCAAACCAGTCAATTTAAAAGGAAATCAATTCTGAATATTCACTGGAAGGACTGATGCTGGAGCTGAAGCTCCAATACTTTGGTCACCTGATGTGAAGAGCCGACTAACTGATGCTGGAAAAGATAGGAGGCAGGAGAAGAAAGGGGCAACAGAGGATGAGATGCNGACTGCAAGGAGATCAAACCAGTCAATTTAAAAGGAAATCAATTCTGAATATTCACTGGAAGGACTGATGCTGGAGCTGAAGCTCCAATACTTTGGTCACCTGATGTGAAGAGCCGACTAACTGATGCTGGAAAAGATAGGAGGCAGGAGAAGAAAGGGGCAACAGAGGATGAGATGCTTGGATGGCATCACCAACTCAATGGACATGAGTTTGAGCAAGCTCCAGGAGATGGTGAAGGACAGGGAAGCCTGGTATGCTCCAGTCCATCAGTCTCAAAGAGTTGGACATGACTGAATGACTGAACAACAACAAATATATATATATACATATATATATGTGTGTATATATGTGTGTATATATATATACATATATACACATCCATGCTAAGTCACTTCATCCGGGACCCTGTGGGACCCCATGGACTGGAGCCCGCCAGACTCATCTGTCCATGGGATTCTCTAGGCAAGAACCCTGGAGTGGGTTGCCATGCCCTTCTCCATGGGATCTTCCTGACCCAGGGATCAGAACCATGTCTATTATATCTATCTTCTGCATTGGCAAGTGAGTTCTTTACCACTAGTGCCACCTGGGAGGCCATATATATATATATGACTTTATCATAGTGGAGGTGGTGGTAAAATAAACTTCCCCAGCCACTTCTACCAAGGAACACTGCACAGAGTTGGATGCATATGGTGGTGGCAACCTCTCCCTCAGGAGAAAAGGATAGCAGTGAGTGAGTGCCTGGCAACCCCAGCTGTGTTGGTCATGGCTGGAGAAACCCATTTCTCTCCATCAGCACCCCGAGTGCTGAGTCGGAAACTCCATGACTCGGGGGCGGGGGAGACTGGGAAAGAGGCAGAAAAGGGACAAGGTTCCTACTGACTGTGGTTGTCAGGAAGTCCACCCAGGAGCCTCTGGGATACCATACTCAGGAGTCTCCCCAGGCCTGTGGGTACCCTCAGTAACCAAGTGCTAGACCTGTACCTCCTCCAGTTCCGTGGCTGACTCCTTGCACGTGCAGCCAAGTGTGGTGATGAGAGCGCTGATGGGCAGGGAGCATGCTCAGAAAAGAGGGCATAGGCTGTGGGCAAGAGAGAAACCACATACTTGAGCCATAGCACCACCTTCTGGAAAACAAAAAGAAGACTCCAGTAGCCAGCTTGGGTGACGAAAGAATCAGAGAAAATGTGAAAGCTTAAGAATCCAGCCACAAGAGGGAACAAGAAGAAGGGAACAAGAACTCATACAAAGACAGATAAACCCGCAGATAATACCACCAAACATAATACCCGTTCTGAAAGCGTCAGTCACTCAGTTGAGTCTGACTCTTTATGACCCATGGACTGTAGCCCGCCGAACCTCTGTTCATGGAATTCTCCAGGCAAGAATACAGGAATGGGTTGCCATTTCCTTCTCCAGAGGATCTTCCCGACTGAACTTGGGTCTCCTGCATTGCAGGCAGATTCTTTACCATCTGAGCCACCAGGGAAGCCCATCCATTCTGAAGGCGACAAGCAAAGAGGAGTTGGGCTTCCCAGGTGGCACTAGTGGTAAAATAAAACCACCTGCCAGTGCAGGCAATGCAAGAGACGCAGGTTCACTCTAAGCTCTTGGAATATTTGCCTGTGTTAAAATATAACTAATGGGAAGTTGCTATACAAAACACAGGGAGTTCAATATGGTACTCTGTGATAACTAGAGGGATGGGATGGGGTGGGGATGGGGGAACATTCTAGAGGGAGGGGATATAGGTATACTTATGCTGATTCACATTGTTGTATGGCAGAAACCAATGCAATATTGTAAAGCAATTATCCTCCAATTAAAAATAAATTTTTTAAAAAGTGAAAAAAAAAAAAAAGGCTTTCAGCTAAAAAAAAAGAGAGAGAGAGAGAGAGAGAGAGATGCAGGTTCAATCTTTGGGTTGGGAAGATCTCCTGGAGGAGGGCATGGCAACCCACTCCAGTATTCTTGCTAGAGAATTCCATGGACAGAGCATGGCGGGCCACAGTCCACGGGGTCACAACGAGTCGGAATGCACGCACTGTTTCTTCAAATGCAAAAGCAACAATGCAAAGCTACAAGGAATGCGAAAGATCAAGAAAACATGCCATTGCAAAAAGAAAAATAATAATTCTTCAGTTATCATATCACTACTATCATAACTGAGCTCAAGGGTTATGTGATGTGGTGATAAAGAATTCAAAATATATGTTTTGAAGAAACTCAATAAGCTACAAAAAACTGAGAAAGATAATTCAATGAAATCTCAAGAAAAAAATACATGATCAAAATGAGATTTTTTTTCCCAAACGTATAGATATTACTAAAAACAAAAACAACAACAACAATAAAAAAGAGGTTTGGAGCTGAAGAACTTGAAGAATGAAAATTTTTTTAAGTGCTTTTTAAATAAAGACCATCTGCAGTACAGTAGAGTGAACAGAAGACAGAATTAGAGAATTAGAGGAGAGAAAATTTGAAATAGCCCAGAGGCTATTTTTGTTCTCAGAGGAGAACAAAAGACAAAGAATGAAGAATGCCTACATGATCTATGGGATTCCATCAAAATACAAGTAGCTGAATACTCAGTATTACAGAAGGAGAAGAGAGCAAATCATTTATTTAAAGAAATAGTAGCCAAGAACTGTCCAAATCTGAAAAAAGAATCAGACATCAAATTTCACAAAGCTAACAGATCACCCTATTGTATCAAAGATCTTCTCCAAGACATTATCATTGTTGTTCAGTTACTCAGTTGTGACTCCGTGGACTGCAGCACGCCAGGCTTCCCTGTCCTTCACCATCTACCGGAGCTTGCTCAAACTCATGTCCGTTGAGTTGGTGATGCCATCCAGTCATCTCATCCTCTTTCGTCCCCTTCCCCTGCCTTCAATCTTTCCCAGAATCAAGGTCTTTTCCAATGAGTCAGTTCTTCACATCAGGTGGCCAAAGTATTGGAGCTTCAGCATCAGTCCATCCAGTGAATATTTAGTGTTGATTTCCTTTAGGACTGACTGGCTTGATAATTATAATATAATTGTCAAAAATTTAAGATAAAGAAATAATTCTAAATGCAGTCAGGGGGAAAGAAAGACATTACAACCTACAAAGGAACTTCCAATAGCCCATCTATAGATTTTTAGCAGAAATCCTACAGACCAGGAGAAAGTAAAATGACATCATCAAAGTGTTGAAAGAAAAAACTGCCAGTCAAGGATACTGTATCCAGGAAAGTTATCATTCAGATATGAAAAGAAAAAAAAAAAAAAGATTTTCCTAAAAAACCCCAAAGCTGAGGCATTTTACCATACTATTCCAATTTTGCAAGAAATGCTGAAAGGAGTTCTCAAGCTGAAATGAAAAGACATGAAAACATACAAAAGTATACTGTACATTGACGAAGGTAAATATAAATCAGATGTAGAAAACTTAAAACCTTAAAACTTAAAAACTTAAAAGAGGATAATGTGTTAACCACTGAACTACAGTATAAATATCAAAGAAAAAGACTATTAAAAATTATAGCTAGTGTACTGGGTAAAAGAATACACAATATAAAAAGTAAATAATGGAATAAAATTACTGAAGGAGCAGAGTGAAAGGGAAAGATTTTGAGGACGATTGAACGAAATGTGCTGTCAGCTTAAAACAGACTCTTTCATCTACGAGATGTCTTATGTAAGCCTCATGGCAAAGTAAAAAATATAAAATACGTAGGAATAAATTTAACCAAGGAAGTGATAGCCTTTTCCCATTAGAGGAGCCAGGATGCTCTGCAGTTCAGAGACTGAACCAATATAGAAAAAAATCCTAAAATTTGTGTGAAATCATAGAAGACTCCTAACGGCTAAAGTATTCATGAGAAAAAATAAAGGTGGAGACATTGCACTTTCAGATTTCAAGCAAAACTATAGTAATTTTAATACAATAGACTGGTACACGTAAATAGACATACACGCTAGTGATATAGAATTGAGAGCGAAGAAGTAAACTCCTGTGTATATGGTCAACTAACATTTGAAAGGAAACTAAGGCTCCTGCGTTGTCAGACAGGTTCTTTACCACTAGTGCCACCTGGGAATCCCTTGGCAAGGAAACCAAGAACATTCAAGAAGGAAAGGATAGTCTCTTCAGTAAGTTGTATTGGGAAATTTAGATAGCCACATGCAGAAAAATAAAATTTAATCCTTATATTACACCACTCACAAAAATTAACTGGAAGTGGATTAAAGACTTAAACATAAGACTTGATACCTTAAAACTCCTAGAAGAAAATATAGAAAAGAAATTCCTTGACATTAATTTCTTAAGCATGATAACAAAAACAAAAGTAACCAGTGCAAGAGTCAGTAAGTGGAATTATATAACACTTCTGCAGAGCCAGAGAAATGAAAATGAAAAGGCAACCTACAGGATGAGAAAAAAAAATATTTGCAAGCCATATGTCAGATAAAGGGTTAATATAGTTATATAATAACTCATATAATTCAATGAGGAAATACAAAACAATACAATTAAAAGATGGGCAGAAAAATTAAATGGAGCTTTTTCCAAAGGAGACATTTAAAGGACCAACAAGTACATGAAAAGATGGTCAACATCACTAATTGTTAGGAAATGCAAATCAAATCCATGAGCTGTCATCTCACACAGGTCAGAATGGTTATCATCAAGAAGACAAGAGGTAACAAGTGTTGGTAAGGATCTGGAGATAAAGGAATCCTTGTACACTGCTGGCAGGATTGGTGTAGCAACTATGGAAAACAGCATGAAGTTTTTCTAAAAGATTAAGAACAGAACCATCAGATGGTTCAGCAATTCCAATCCTTGGTATATATCCAAAGGAAATGAAAACAGGAGTTCAAAGAGATACAAGTATTCCCATGTTTACTGCAGCATTATTCACAATAGGCAAGCTATGGAAAGAACGCAAGTGACCATCAATGAGTAAATAGATAAAGAAATGTAAGCCTCACACACACACACACACACACAGGAATACTATTCAGCCGCAAGAAAAGGAAATCCTGCCATTTGTGACAACATGGATAAACCTCGAGGGCGTTATGCTAAGTGAGATAAATCAGATAAGGAAAATGAAGTACTGTATGATATCACTTATACATAGAAGCGGAAAAAGCTGAACTTGTAGAATCAGAGAGTAGAGTGATGGTTACCGAGGGCTGGGTTAAGGGTGGGTAGGGGAAGTGTGGAGATGTTGTTTAAGCATATAAACGGAAGTGAAGTCGCTCAGTCGTGTCTGACTCTTTGCGAACCCATGGACTGTAGCCTACCAGGGTCCTCTGTCCATGGGATTTTCCAGGCAATAGTACTGGAGTGGATTGCCATTTCCTTCTCCAGGGGATCTTCCCGACCCAGGGATCGAACCCGGGTCTCCCGCATTGTAGACAGACGCTTTACCATCTGAGCCACCAGGGAAGTCCTTTAAACTGGGAGCTAGTAGATAACTAATCCCTGGAGAGCTAAGGCACAGCGTAGTGGTGACAGTCAACAATACTGGATTGTAAACTTCAAAGTTCCTAAGAGACTAGATCTTAAAAAACACACAAAAAATGATGTGATAAAGGTGCTAGCCAATGATATAGTGGTAATTTATACTGTAATATAAATATGTGGCATGTCAGTACATCATATAAATTAACCTTACACAATGTTATATGCCAATTGTATTTCAATAAAAATAATAGAGGACTTTAGAAATGAGTAATGGTTTAATGACGAAACTGGAATTACCTTGAGCTAGCAGGTTTCGCAGTGTTCAACAAAGGCATTGTATAGCTGTGTTTCCTTAAAATGTTTTACATGGCTTGTGGCACCCCTGTGAATTCCCTGCAGCACATGGGATGGCCTGCACACTTTGGAAACCATGACTCTCTTGGTTTTCTCCAACTACTAGTTGGATGGAAAGAATTTGAGGCCTTAGAGACTGGAACAACAAGATGGAGACTGGACCCCTGTTTCTTCATGGAAGGAGAGGCATCCCAGAAAAACACTTAAAAAAGGAACTCCTGCTTCAGCCTGGGGCAACAATGAGATATAATTGTTTTGGACACACTGCTGCTGTTTGAGGGTTATTTGTAATAGCAGTTGCAAATGCTGACTCTTAAAATTTCCAAATTGATTAAACATCTGTAGGCCTAGTTTTGTAAATCCAAGCTTTGCTTCACATTGGATGGCTCATTCCTACAGGGAATGAATGTTAGATTACTTGGTCTTCAGCCTTGGTGACTTGCTTTATCTATAATGTCTTGGGAAAGCACTGAAGAAGAGGGTCTTTCTCTAGAGACAGGTGTTCTCTGAGTCAACATAATATTTGCAAAGTAAGCAAGAGTGTTCCTCAGTGACCACATTAGCAACCGAAATGCAAATGTTCTTGGGAGCTTTGGGGATGCTTGTTTTCCAAAAGAAGAAGATATTGTTAAAAAAAAAAATTTCAAGCAGCAGAGTTGGTCTGGCCTTCATCCGTGAGCAAGGACATGCGTGCGCTCTGGCTGATGAGACGCAAATCACACCATCACAGGAAGTGATGATGGAGAAAATTGACAGTCTAGCTCTCTCGTACAGCATCAGTGTTGGAAGCTGGTGTTCACGGCTCAGTGCTGGGGGCTTAGGGGCTCCTTCCTCTGAAGTAGGTCACGTTTTCAATTTAGGTCTTGTTTCCTGACCTACCTAGGGAAGACTGTAGTTCAAAAGCAGGTAAATGTTTCTGGGAAAGTTTCCATTTGATTTTAACATTATTAGTTACAGCTCTGAGAATCCCTCCCAATTATCCTGGAGAAGCATAGAGCCAAAAGGATGACATTCTTCACATTCTTGTAAATAATTAAACGTCACTGTGCTTCTAGAAACCTCATGGCATACACACATCTACAACATCTTGATGGTTTTAAGCAAAATACTGACACTCTTTGATTTCACAAGTTTAGCCCAGATCTTCCCCCGTTACACCTGTTTATTGACTTACTTCATGCCCAGACTTCTGAACAGAGGTCATTCACTGCTGGCTGTGGGTGGAAAAATCTGGAATGGACCTCCCTGGCCCATGACTTTTAGAAAATATTACAGAGAATGTGTGGCTCTTTGCACGTGTTTTCATGAAGATGATTTGAGGGTCTGTTTGCCTTAGACCAATTTACACCACTGAAACCTGCTTCCATGGTGTCTCCCAGAAGAGAAAATATGTATAGTACCTTTTGATTGCTTTCATCTTTATTAAGGTATAATTGACAAATAAAATTGTAATATATTTAAAGTCTACATCATGGTAGTTTTGATGTCTGCTTTTTAATGTTGTAAAATACAATTTAAAAATAGCTGAATTTTTAAATCTTTTTTTTAATGGATGAGTATTTTATTGTTTATCTGTGGCTAATTCCATTCTNGTTTTCTCCAACTACTAGTTGGATGGAAAGAATTTGAGGCCTTAGAGACTGGAACAACAAGATGGAGACTGGACCCCTGTTTCTTCATGGAAGGAGAGGCATCCCAGAAAAACACTTAAAAAAGGAACTCCTGCTTCAGCCTGGGGCAACAATGAGATATAATTGTTTTGGACACACTGCTGCTGTTTGAGGGTTATTTGTAATAGCAGTTGCAAATGCTGACTCTTAAAATTTCCAAATTGATTAAACATCTGTAGGCCTAGTTTTGTAAATCCAAGCTTTGCTTCACATTGGATGGCTCATTCCTACAGGGAATGAATGTTAGATTACTTGGTCTTCAGCCTTGGTGACTTGCTTTATCTATAATGTCTTGGGAAAGCACTGAAGAAGAGGGTCTTTCTCTAGAGACAGGTGTTCTCTGAGTCAACATAATATTTGCAAAGTAAGCAAGAGTGTTCCTCAGTGACCACATTAGCAACCGAAATGCAAATGTTCTTGGGAGCTTTGGGGATGCTTGTTTTCCAAAAGAAGAAGNTTGGTGACTTGCTTTATCTATAATGTCTTGGGAAAGCACTGAAGAAGAGGGTCTTTCTCTAGAGACAGGTGTTCTCTGAGTCAACATAATATTTGCAAAGTAAGCAAGAGTGTTCCTCAGTGACCACATTAGCAACCGAAATGCAAATGTTCTTGGGAGCTTTGGGGATGCTTGTTTTCCAAAAGAAGAAGATATTGTTAAAAAAAAAAATTTCAAGCAGCAGAGTTGGTCTGGCCTTCATCCGTGAGCAAGGACATGCGCTCTGGCTGATGAGACGCAAATCACACCATCACAGGAAGTGATGATGGAGAAAATTGACAGTCTAGCTCTCTCGTACAGCATCAGTGTTGGAAGCTGGTGTTCACGGCTCAGTGCTGGGGGCTTAGGGGCTCCTTCCTCTGAAGTAGGTCACGTTTTCAATTTAGGTCTTGTTTCCTGACCTACCTAGGGAAGACTGTAGTTCAAAAGCAGGTAAATGTTTCTGGGAAAGTTTCCATTTGATTTTAACATTATTAGTTACAGCTCTGAGAATCCCTCCCAATTATCCTGGAGAAGCATAGAGCCAAAAGGATGACATTCTTCACATTCTTGTAAATAATTAAACGTCACTGTGCTTCTAGAAACCTCATGGCATACACACATCTACAACATCTTGATGGTTTTAAGCAAAATACTGACACTCTTTGATTTCACAAGTTTAGCCCAGATCTTCCCCCGTTACACCTGTTTATTGACTTACTTCATGCCCAGACTTCTGAACAGAGGTCATTCACTGCTGGCTGTGGGTGGAAAAATCTGGAATGGACCTCCCTGGCCCATGACTTTTAGAAAATATTACAGAGAATGTGTGGCTCTTTGCACGTGTTTTCATGAAGATGATTTGAGGGTCTGTTTGCCTTAGACCAATTTACACCACTGAAACCTGCTTCCATGGTGTCTCCCAGAAGAGAAAATATGTATAGTACCTTTTGATTGCTTTCATCTTTATTAAGGTATAATTGACAAATAAAATTGTAATATATTTAAAGTCTACATCATGGTAGTTTTGATGTCTGCTTTTTAATGTTGTAAAATACAATTTAAAAATAGCTGAATTTTTAAATCTTTTTTTTAATGGATGAGTATTTTATTGTTTATCTGTGGCTAATTCCATTCTATTAGTTATCTATTTTGGCATAAAAAGTTACCAGAAAATTTAGCTTAAAATCACACCTCTGTGAAAGAGATACAGANTGTAAAATAAAATTTAAAAATAGCTGAATTTTTAAATCTTTTTTTTAATGGATGAGTATTTTATTGTTTATCTGTGGCTAATTCCATTCTATTAGTTATCTATTTTGGCATAAAAAGTTACCAGAAAATTTAGCTTAAAATCACACCTCTGTGAAACAGATACAGACTCACAGACTTAGAGAATGGTTGCTTGGGGGAAAGGGTAGCGGGAAAGGACAGTTATGGAGTTTGGGATAGACATGTACACACTACTATATTTTAGATGAATAACCAACAAGGACCAATTGTATAGCACATGGAACTCTGCTCAATGTTATGTGCCAGCCTGGATGGAAGGAGAGTCTGGGGGAGAATGGATACATGACGTGCATATGTATGGCTGAATCCCTTTGCTGTCCACCTGAAACTGCCACTAGCTAATCAGCTATACTCCAGTATAAAATAAAAAGATTTTTTTCCAGGCTCATATCTCTGTGTTCTGAGCTGTGCTCAGGTTTTCAGGAATCTGGTACAGCTGGAGGGTGAGATAAAGGGGAGAGGTGGGGAGGAGGGCCGCTGTTGAGAGCCTGGTAACTGGGGGTGGAGCTGGAGGTAGGGGAACATATTACTTTGACTTTGGTTGGCATTGCCTGGGATTGAGCCTCCCCAGACCAGCATCACATGCCTTGGGTTCTGGCTCACATCTGTCCTCAGTTACAGTGATTCCAGCAAGGCTGGGGGAGCCACCTTCTCCAACAGAAGCCACAGGGCAGGAAGCTTCTGGGGAGACACAATGAAGAAAGAGATGTTTCTCTCCCCAGTCATTTCCACNGCCTCCCCAGACCAGCATCACATGCCTTGGGTTCTGGCTCACATCTGTCCTCAGTTACAGTGATTCCAGCAAGGCTGGGGGAGCCACCTTCTCCAACAGAAGCCACAGGGCAGGAAGCTTCTGGGGAGACACAATGGAGAAAGAGATGTTTCTCTCCCCAGTCGTTTCCACCAGCCTCTCCATCATGTACCCAAAGTGCCATGGTGGTCTCTACAGCAAGCACTGGATTTTTTTTTTTTTAATATTTTCTGAGTTTTATTTCTCTTGCCATTGAGTCAGATTAAAAGATGGCAGGGCAGAAAGCAGGAGGCTGATGCTGAGTCTGGAAATTTGACTGAGTAGGATCTAGAGTGCTTGGTATGGAGATCACTCATCTATCAGAACTGAATACAGGACATGGGTTATTGTGGCTCTGTTCCTGGACATCTAGATGACCATAGTCACGTCTCACCATTTTCCATTTCCCCATTTGTAGTAGATTAAGTGGAAGAACTCACACTGTTATTCCACAGGACACATCATGTGCCCAGCAGACTTTTTGCCTCCATGACTTTTACCATCTGGTGTTCTACGCATGAATGTGCCCTGTTACATGGCAAAAGGGACTATGTAGGTGCAATTAAGTTACTAATCAACTGACTTTAAGGCAGAAAATGACCCTGAGTTACCTAGTTAAGTCTGATACAATCACATGAGCCCTTGAAAGCAGAGCTTTCTCTCAACTCTGGGGAAAAGAATTCAGAGAGAGTTGAAGCACAAGGATTTGATGTGCTGTTGTTGGCTTGAAGATGGAGGGGCCCATAAGGAAAGTGTCAGAAGGGACTGAATTCTGCCATCAACCAGTGGCCTTGGAAAAGGACTCTGAGCCCCAGATATGGACTGCAGCCCCAGCCAACACCTTGATTTCAGCCTTGTGAGACCATGAGCAGAGAACTTCTGACCTACAGGCACAGAGGTAAAACATTTGTGTAGTTTTAAAGCACTAAGTCTGGGGTAATTTGTTACATCATCAAGAGGAAGATAATACACATCATGAAGGTCTTTTGGATCAGAGATTACAACCATGTGTTAAAGGGGAGGGTTGCCTCTCAGCTTGTTGAGGACCTTCATGAATGTAGAGATGGGCAGAGGTAAAAACAAATAGATTCTTCTGCTTTTCTATCTCACCACTAAGTTCCACTTGTCATTTATTTATCACCTGCTATGTAACTTACACCAAACGCTTCCCATGTTTTCTTTTGTTTAATAGTCATGATTACCCTGTAAATAATAATTTACCTTTTCTTTAAGAAATGGAGATTCTGAGAATCTAGATAATCTGTTCAAGTTTCCCCCCATAGCATTTGTGAAATTTGAGCCCAGATAGCATTACCGTCGGAGAAGGTGATGGCACCCCACTCCAGTACTCTTGCCTAGAAAATCCCGTGGACGGAGGAGCCTGGTAGGCTGCAGTCTATGGGGTCGCGAAGAGTTGGACACGACTGAGCGAATTCACTTTCACTTTTCACTTTCATGCATTGGAGAAGGAAATGGCAACCCACTCCACTGTTCTTGCCTGGAGAATCCCGGGGACGGGGGAGCCTGGTGGGCTGCCATCTATGGGGTCACACACAGTCGGACACGACTGAAGTGATTTAGCAGCAGCAGCTTTACTGTACTGAGCTAATTTCCTGAATCTGTGGGGGTGACCTAAATATTAGTTGACAATCAAGAAGACAAATAGAAATTTGCAAAAAAGGAACTATAGCATCCTTATGTTAGTTAAAACTATGGACTTTATGTTAAAGTCCATCTTTATGGACTATGGTAAATGCACTAGATCAAAAACTTTGAGATTCTTCAGCATGTTGGAATATTTGGCTCTTTGTTAACTGCCAGAAGCTAAGGAAAACCCAGAATTCTTATTTCTCAGGTGCTGACTTCCAACAGTTATTTCCATGGGAACGTATCAGAGCTGCAAAAGCAAGTTAAGTGCCTTAGTATCATCTCTACCTAATGGCTAGAACTTCCCATGTTTCAGTCTAGCTAGTATCTATTTCTACGGGGAAAAGGGAGGAGAAATGGAATCACGGACTTTAAAGGAAATGAACGTATTTCATCTCTGTGGTCTCTTGCTGGCCAAGAATAGAATCTTGGCTTTCTAACTGGCATTTGTGCGCATGCACAGTCACTCAGCTGTGTCTGACTCTTTGCGACTGCATGGGCTGTAGCCCACCAGTCTCCTCTGTCCATGGGATTCTCCCGGCAAGAGTACTGGAGCAGGTTGCCATTTGCTCCTCCAAGGGGGATCTTCCCCACTTTGGGATTGAAACTGCATCTCCTGTGGCTTCTGCATTGGCGGGTGAAATTTTTACCACTGAGCCACTTGGAAAGCCCTCTAATTGCCATTTTGGGTAAAGAATAAGAAGAATTATCAGGAAAGTTCTACTTCTTTGTATCATCAGTCATTGCTACTGGCTGACACTATTTGTTTATTGCTATGTTGATGAAAAATTAATCAGCTGATCTAAGAAAAATAGAAAAATTTACCAGAACCAAATTTCAACATTATAAGCTGGGAATAGCATCTCAGAAAGCTCTAAGAACTATTCTGCCCCTTCTAAGTCAAGGCAGTTATCTAAGGTTTTGGAGACAGAGGGCTGTAGACAGTTTACACAATCCAGATCTAGGAATCATCATGGCCTCTTACAAGATCAAGAGGGAATGTTATGTTCTCAGGATTTGTCTTGTTTATCCTAAGAAAATGTTGCTTGTTGTCTTTGAGCAGGTATTTCTGCCCATGGGAGAGGTCTAGATGTTACATAATGCAGATACACAGTGCACACTAAGGAAGAGAGAGGAGTCAAAGGGCAGAAAATAATTTTACATTTAAATTTTTCTTGTCGTGCCACAAAATATGAATTTTATTTCTCAGCTATAAATGTCAAAGATCAATTTATGCGAAGATCAAATTAATACAGACACTAGACACTATAAAAGTATTTTAAAAATAGAATGATTACCATTGGTCAATGTGAATGAAGGAGGTTTCCAGGAGTAAGGGAATCAGAGGTTTCTCTGTAATAGTCTTATGGATGTCGCCAAAGACACGTATAAAGGAGGCTCCGTATCATCTTTCGTTGCTCCTTTTCTGTAGAGGGTTAGATCACTTTCA
Source organism: Neotragus moschatus (assembly GCA_006410615.1). Taxonomy (NCBI): domain Eukaryota; kingdom Metazoa; phylum Chordata; class Mammalia; order Artiodactyla; family Bovidae; genus Neotragus; species Neotragus moschatus. The sequence continues at coordinate 52,946 of SJYA01001766.1, read as the reverse complement.
AGCCACTATAGGAGGGTTGCTGCTGCTAAGTCGCTTCAGTCGTGGNCACCAGCCTCTCCATCATGTACCCAAAGTGCCATGGTGGTCTCTACAGCAAGCACTGGATTTTTTTTTTTTTAATATTTTCTGAGTTTTATTTCTCTTGCCATTGAGTCAGATTAAAAGATGGCAGGGCAGAAAGCAGGAGGCTGATGCTGAGTCTGGAAATTTGACTGAGTAGAATCTAGAGTGCTTGGTATGGAGATCACTCATCTATCAGAACTGAATACAGGACATGGGTTATTGTGGCTCTGTTCCTGGACATCTAGATGACCATAGTCACGTCTCACCATTTTCCATTTCCCCATTTGTAGTAGATTAAGTGGAAGAACTCACACGGTTATTCCACAGGACACATCATGTGCCCAGCAGACTTTTTGCCTCCATGACTTTTACCATCTGGTGTTCTACGCATGAATGTGCCCTGTTACATGGCAAAAGGGACTATGTAGGTGCAATTAAGTTACTAATCAACTGACTTTAAGGCAGAAAATGACCCTGAGTTACCTAGTTAAGTCTGATACAATCACATGAGCCCTTGAAAGCAGAGCTTTCTCTCAACTCTGGGGAAAAGAATTCAGAGAGAGTTGAAGCACAAGGATTTGATGTGCTGTTGTTGGCTTGAAGATGGAGGGGCCCATAAGGAAAGTGTCAGAAGGGACTGAATTCTGCCATCAACCAGTGGCCTTGGAAAAGGACTCTGAGCCCCAGATATGGACTGCAGCCCCAGCCAACACCTTGATTTCAGCCTTGTGAGACCATGAGCAGAGAACTTCTGACCTACAGGCACAGAGGTAAAACATTTGTGTAGTTTTAAAGCACTAAGTCTGGGGTAATTTGTTACATCATCAAGAGGAAGATAATACACATCATGAAGGTCTTTTGGATCAGAGATTACAACCATGTGTTAAAGGGGAGGGTTGCCTCTCAGCTTGTTGAGGACCTTCATGAATGTAGAGATGGGCAGAGGTAAAAACAAATAGATTCTTCTGCTTTTCTATCTCACCACTAAGTTCCACTTGTCATTTATTTATCACCTGCTATGTAACTTACACCAAACGCTTCCCATGTTTTCTTTTGTTTAATAGTCATGATTACCCTGTAAATAATAATTTACCTTTTCTTTAAGAAATGGAGATTCTGAGAATCTAGATAATCTGTTCAAGTTTCCCCCCATAGCATTTGTGAAATTTGAGCCCAGATAGCATTACCGTCGGAGAAGGTGATGGCACCCCACTCCAGTACTCTTGCCTAGAAAATCCCGTGGACGGAGGAGCCTGGTAGGCTGCAGTCTATGGGGTCGCGAAGAGTTGGACACGACTGAGCGAATTCACTTTCACTTTTCACTTTCATGCATTGGAGAAGGAAATGGCAACCCACTCCACTGTTCTTGCCTGGAGAATCCCGGGGACGGGGGAGCCTGGTGGGCTGCCATCTATGGGGTCACACACAGTCGGACACGACTGAAGTGATTTAGCAGCAGCAGCTTTACTGTACTGAGCTAATTTCCTGAATCTGTGGGGGTGACCTAAATATTAGTTGACAATCAAGAAGACAAATAGAAATTTGCAAAAAAGGAACTATAGCATCCTTATGTTAGTTAAAACTATGGACTTTATGTTAAAGTCCATCTTTATGGACTATGGTAAATGCACTAGATCAAAAACTTTGAGATTCTTCAGCATGTTGGAATATTTGGCTCTTTGTTAACTGCCAGAAGCTAAGGAAAACCCAGAATTCTTATTTCTCAGGTGCTGACTTCCAACAGTTATTTCCATGGGAACGTATCAGAGCTGCAAAAGCAAGTTAAGTGCCTTAGTATCATCTCTACCTAATGGCTAGAACTTCCCATGTTTCAGTCTAGCTAGTATCTATTTCTACGGGGAAAAGGGAGGAGAAATGGAATCACGGACTTTAAAGGAAATGAACGTATTTCATCTCTGTGGTCTCTTGCTGGCCAAGAATAGAATCTTGGCTTTCTAACTGGCATTTGTGCGCATGCACAGTCACTCAGCTGTGTCTGACTCTTTGCGACTGCATGGGCTGTAGCCCACCAGTCTCCTCTGTCCATGGGATTCTCCCGGCAAGAGTACTGGAGCAGGTTGCCATTTGCTCCTCCAAGGGGGATCTTCCCCACTTTGGGATTGAAACTGCATCTCCTGTGGCTTCTGCATTGGCGGGTGAAATTTTTACCACTGAGCCACTTGGAAAGCCCTCTAATTGCCATTTTGGGTAAAGAATAAGAAGAATTATCAGGAAAGTTCTACTTCTTTGTATCATCAGTCATTGCTACTGGCTGACACTATTTGTTTATTGCTATGTTGATGAAAAATTAATCAGCTGATCTAAGAAAAATAGAAAAATTTACCAGAACCAAATTTCAACATTATAAGCTGGGAATAGCATCTCAGAAAGCTCTAAGAACTATTCTGCCCCTTCTAAGTCAAGGCAGTTATCTAAGGTTTTGGAGACAGAGGGCTGTAGACAGTTTACACAATCCAGATCTAGGAATCATCATGGCCTCTTACAAGATCAAGAGGGAATGTTATGTTCTCAGGATTTGTCTTGTTTATCCTAAGAAAATGTTGCTTGTTGTCTTTGAGCAGGTATTTCTGCCCATGGGAGAGGTCTAGATGTTACATAATGCAGATACACAGTGCACACTAAGGAAGAGAGAGGAGTCAAAGGGCAGAAAATAATTTTACATTTAAATTTTTCTTGTCGTGCCACAAAATATGAATTTTATTTCTCAGCTATAAATGTCAAAGATCAATTTATGCGAAGATCAAATTAATACAGACACTAGACACTATAAAAGTATTTTAAAAATAGAATGATTACCATTGGTCAATGTGAATGAAGGAGGTTTCCAGGAGTAAGGGAATCAGAGGTTTCTCTGTAATAGTCTTATGGATGTCGCCAAAGACACGTATAAAGGAGGCTCCGTATCATCTTTCGTTGCTCCTTTTCTGTAGAGGGTTAGATCACTTTCAAGCCACTATAGGAGGGTTGCTGCTGCTAAGTCGCTTCAGTCGTGGCCGACTCTGTGCGACCCCATAGACGGCAGCCCACTGGGCTCCCCCATCCCTGGGATTCTCCAGGCAAGAACACTTGAGTGGGTTGCCATTTCCTTCCCCAGTGCATGAAAGTGAAAAGTGAAAGGGAAGTCACTCAGTCGTGTCCAACTCTTAGCGACCCCATGGACTGCAGCCCACCAGGCTCCTCCATCCATGGGATTTTCAAGACAAGAGTACTGGAGTGGGCTGCCATTGCCTTCTCCATAGGAGGGTTAATCAGACAATAAGTCTCGAAAGCTTTAGATGCTCACAAATTGACTTTCTCTTAAGAAGGCTTGTAAACAAATACTGTGTCGTTATAAGACCATTACAACATCTTGGGTGGGCTTTGGCTTTCTGCCCAGAGTTTGGAAGAAGAGATAATCAGCAAGTGTGATCACACCACTCTGTGGCCTGTGGGTTCCGGAGGCTGTTGAAGCTCTCATTACATCCATCAGCCGGTGACAACTCTGGGGCGCCCACTGTGTGCAGAGCACTCAGCGCTATGGGAAGCGTTCGAGCAGAGAGAAGATGGCTCTTCTGCTCTAGAAGGGTTTTGACTTTTCCAGGGCCATGAGGAGCACACACATGAAAATAAGTAAGAAGATAAAAGAGAAACCACCATTCTGCCACACCAAAACACTCCAAACCACGTTTTCCTGACATAGTTATCTGTCATCAGCTTGATTCAAGTGATTGCGTGGTCAGAGGTAGATGGAGTTAAAAAGGGAGTTAGACAGAAATGTGGAGATTTGGGGAGGGTACGGGGAAGAAGGAAGAGAAGAAGCAGCAGCAGCATTCACAGAAGGAGTAGAGGTTAGTGTAGGCTCTCAGAGGTAAGAATGAGAGGTGAGAATGGAGGAGGTTAGCCAAAGTTGCTTGGGCTTCGCTGGTGGCTCAGCAATAAAGAAACCGCTGGCCAATGCAGGAGATGCGGGTTTGATTCCTGGGTCGGGAAGATCCCCGGGAGAAGGAAATGGCAACCCACTCTAGCATTCTTGCCTGGGAGCTCCCATGGACAGAGGGGCCTGGTGGGCTACATTCCATGGGTCACAAGAGTCAGACATTACTTACCACCTAAGCAACCAGCAAAGGTTGCTTAGATTAGCACCATGAAATCAACACTGGGAGTCAGGACAGCTCAACGTCATGGGGACGGTCAGTTACGGAACCCAACATCTTGAAGTTCAAGATCAAGAATTTTCTTTCACATTGAGGAAATTAGGTATTTCTACAGGTTTCTGAGAAAGAGCCAGACTTCACAGAACAGAGCCAAGAATGGAAGCAGAACAAGAAGAGATGCCATCTTCTGGATCACCCAGTGAATACCATTCGGGTCCCAGATCCTCTGTAAAGCCTGTCATGCCTCATCTTTTCTCTGAATATTTATCATGTTTACAGGTTGTACTACATAATCTATCACTTGACCATTCTCTTGTTTAGCTTGTTCATACAACACAAAATCAATGTTAGAGCCGTGGCTGACACAAAGGTTATGCAATTAAATAATTGTTACCATCAAGGAAATGTTTTCTATAGGAAATAAAGGGCTATGCAATGATTTTTGAGGTTAGGCTTGCTTGTGGGTGAGCACAATTTGCTTCTGATTATAGTGTGAACTTCAGACCTCCTAGGTGGCACTAGTGATAAAGAACCGGCCTGCAATGCAGGAGAGAGAATATTCTTGCCAGGAGAATCACATGGACAGAGGAGCCTGGCAGGGCTACAGTCCATAGGGATCGCACAGAGTGGGAGATGACTGAAGCAATTTAGCATGCATGCACAGAATGTAAACTTCACAGGACTGAGGCCATTCATTAACTTGCATACTGGAGCAAAATGACGCTACTGGTATTTTGTCATTCATTTTGCTTATTTTAAACATTAGCAATGACTCCCATTTTCTTCTACTCTAGCTCTCAATTGCCATGCTCCTTGAGAAGAGTGAGGGGCCTGGGCCCGGGTTCCTTTGTCCTGTCAACTTGAGGCTCTTACGACGATGATTGTTGATTTAACCAGAAGACGACCTTGGATAAAACAAATTATTGTCGGGAAGGGAGTGGTATTCTGTAAGCCTGGATTGGACCCTGGGGAGAATGGGAAGGATGGAGGAGAGCAGGGGTTGGGGGGCAGGGTAGCTGGGCAGATGGTAACACTCAGAAGATCTGTGGGACAGCCTAAGATCTCATCTCCCTCCTTCCGCAGGTAAATTAGGACTCCAAGCTCTTTGGTTTGAAATACAAATAATCCATGCAAATGTGGAACAGGGCTTAACCACACCAAGGACACAGTGCTTATTTAATTTCCAATAAGTGGAAATTAAACAACATTGGCCAGGACATGGAAGCAACCTAGATGTCCATCAGCAGATGAATGGATCAGAAATCTGTGGTACATATACACAATGGAGTATTACTCAGCCATTAAAAAGAATACATTTGAATCTGTTCTAATGAGGTGGATAAAACTGGAGCCGATTATGCAGAGTGAAGTAAGCCAGAAAGAAAAACACCAATACAGTATACTAACACATATATATGGAATTTAGAAAGATGGTAATGATAAACCTGTACACAAGACAGCAAAAGAGACACAGATGTATAGAACAGACTTTTGGACTCTGTGGGAGAGGGAGAGGGTGGGATGATTTGGGAGAATGGCACTGANGTCGCACAGAGTGGGAGATGACTGAAGCAATTTAGCATGCATGCACAGAATGTAAACTTCACAGGACTGAGGCCATTCATTAACTTGCATACTGGAGCAAAATGACGCTACTGGTATTTTGTCATTCATTTTGCTTATTTTAAACATTAGCAATGACTCCCATTTTCTTCTACTCTAGCTCTCAATTGCCATGCTCCTTGAGAAGAGTGAGGGGCCTGGGCCCGGGTTCCTTTGTCCTGTCAACTTGAGGCTCTTACGACGATGATTGTTGATTTAACCAGAAGACGACCTTGGATAAAACAAATTATTGTCGGGAAGGGAGTGGTATTCTGTAAGCCTGGATTGGACCCTGGGGAGAATGGGAAGGATGGAGGAGAGCAGGGGTTGGGGGGCAGGGTAGCTGGGCAGATGGTAACACTCAGAAGATCTGTGGGACAGCCTAAGATCTCATCTCCCTCCTTCCGCAGGTAAATTAGGACTCCAAGCTCTTTGGTTTGAAATACAAATAATCCATGCAAATGTGGAACAGGGCTTAACCACACCAAGGACACAGTGCTTATTTAATTTCCAATAAGTGGAAATTAAACAACATTGGCCAGGACATGGAAGCAACCTAGATGTCCATCAGCAGATGAATGGATCAGAAATCTGTGGTACATATACACAATGGAGTATTACTCAGCCATTAAAAAGAATACATTTGAATCTGTTCTAATGAGGTGGATAAAACTGGAGCCGATTATGCAGAGTGAAGTAAGCCAGAAAGAAAAACACCAATACAGTATACTAACACATATATATGGAATTTAGAAAGATGGTAATGATAAACCTGTACACAAGACAGCAAAAGAGACACAGATGTATAGAACAGACTTTTGGACTCTGTGGGAGAGGGAGAGGGTGGGATGATTTGGGAGAATGGCACTGAAACATGTATACTATCATGTAAGAAACGAATCACCAGTCTAGGTTCGATACAGGATATAGGATGCTTGGGGCTGGTGCACTGGGATGACCCAGAGAGATGATATGGGGAGAGAGGTGGGAGGGGGGTTCAGGATTGGGAACTCATGTACATCCGTGGTGGATTCATGTCAATGTATGACAAAACCAATACAGTATTGTAAAGTAAAATAAAAAAATTAATAAATAAAAAAAATTTTGTTAAGAATAAAAAACATTGGGTTATTTTTGAAAGGTTTTTGATTGGGAGGGATTTGATGAGAACACTATCTAAATGACAGCACCCTTGGTTTGATTTGAAATTTTAATTCAGTGTTGAACTCTCTAGGTACAGCTTGCAATCCAGATTTCTAACATGCTACAAACATTGTCAATATATATTTCTGCACTGATATCACTCTCATGGCAGACAGTGAGCTAAAGAGCCTCTTGATGAGGGTGAAAGAGGAGACTGAAAAAGCTGGCTTAAAACTCAACGTTCAGAAAATGAAGATGATGGCATCTGGTCCCATGACTTCATGGCAAATAGACGGGGAAACAATGGAAACAGTGACAGAGTTTACTTTCTCAGACTCCAAAATCACTGTGGATGGTGACTGCAGCCAGGAACTTAAAAGTACTTGCTCCTTGGAAGAAAAGCTATGACCAACCTAGACAGTCTACTAAAAAGCAGAGACATCACTTTGTGACAAAGGTCCATATAGTCAAAGCTATGGTTTTCTCAGTAGTCACATATGGATGCGAGAGTTGACCATAAAGAAGGCTGAGTGCTGAAGAACTGATGCTTTTGAATTGTGGTGCGGAAGGAGACTCTGGAGAGTCTTTTGAACTGTAAAGAGATCAAACCAGTCAATCCTAAAGGAGATCAACCCTGAATATTCATTGGAAGGTGAATCCATTGGAAGGAATATTCATTCAGCTGAAGCTGAAGCTCCAATATCTTGGTCACCTACTGTGAAGGGCTGACACATTGGAAAAGACCCCAATGCTGAGAAAGATTGAGGGCAGGAGGAGAAGGGGATGGCAGAGGATGAGATGGTTAGACAGCATCACTGGCTCAATGGACATGAGTCTGAGCAAACTCCAGGAGAGAGCAAAGGACAGGAAAGCCTGTCATGCTACAGTCCATGGAATTGCAAAGATTTGGACAGGACTTGGCAACTGAATGATCACAACTGAAAAATGGCACGAAAGACCAGCAACCAGAATCTGATTGCAATGACTGCTTCTGCAGATTCAGCTGAAGCCAAGCACACCTAGTTCATGTTCCTACTCTTCATGATAAAAGCAGCCAACACTCATTCTGTGCCAAATACTATACCATGTCTTAACAGGTTATTATCTCATTTGATTTTCATCATGATCCTGAAATGTGGGTTCTTTTACTTGGTTTCTTTTCCCAGAGGAGGAAAGCAAAAATTTAGAGAAATTAAAAATGAACCATATGAAATTGCTAATATTCAACTGGTTTGGAACTTCAGATATGGCAGTCTCATATGGTTCAACCTGATTAATGTGTCCAAGGTCACCTGATGACAAATGGTGAAAATTAGCCACAGCAACTCATCTCAAGCCCCGGGGCCTTATCCACTAGACAATACTGATTACATGTAGCTGAAAGATGAAGGTGAGTGAGCCAAGGGTCAAGATTATAAGATAAGCCTTTGAAGGCAAACCATTTCAGGGCAGTTCAGAAAAAAACTATTTGTGTCAAGTCTAGGGAAGCAACAAGAGTCAGTTTGTGTTAGAAACAGGGTTGGAGTAAGCAGAATTCTGACCACTCAGCTTTGTATTTGCTACCAAATTACTGGAAGTGGCTTCCTTTTTAAATCTTATATTGTTCTCTTAATGGATATGATACCAATGGTCCTCTTGAGGAATACTTTCAAAGGGGTACCTAAGCTGAATGGACCAGGAGACAAGAGCCGCTCAACATTTCCAGCAAAGAAAGTTCAAACCCTAAGGATGCTTCCCAAGAGGTCAGCCTCACTGAGTGGGAGGGAGCCCTGGGCCAGTCTTCTCTTAGTATTCGGGAGGATGGATGAGCAACCATTTTCCCTTTCTAGATTGTTCGCTCCTTCAGAGCTGGAAATCTACAATGATTCAAGAATTCTGACTCATTTTGATGAGCCTGCTTGTCATTAAAACAAATCAGATGAAGTTGAAAGCCCATCTCAGCATCACGAGGTCAAACACAGGCTGCTGTCACTGGAAAAACTCCCCCAGGTGTTTGTTTCAGAAGCGTTGTTATGAGGAAGAGGTTCAAAGAAACGTTACGCAAAAGAATGTTTGTACTTCCCATGGTGTATGCAGCCAGGCTGCAGAGGAAAATGATCGCAATTTATTTTGAAATTTGCTGTTTAATTCTGATGGATTTTCTAAGCAAATGATTTTGAATCCAACAGCTGCTGGGTGAGCAGAACGTGCTAGAATAAATCAATCTTCTGCTACCTCCAGAGTGGTGAATAATATGTCTTGGTTAGTGCAGTAAAGATTCCTACATTCAAAATACAGAGCACCAGGCACAACTTGCATGTGATTGCAAATATTCAAATGACATGTACGGATCCTGCAAAGACTGAGTAATAAATCATACAGCAGCCAAACGCCTTCCCATTTGCATGGATTTCTATTGACTTGAAAGAAAAAAGAAACAGATGAGGACAAGCATAGTCAAAAGCCAGCTCTGGGTGTCTATTACTGTTTTTGACCTGGCCTGGTCTTACAAACGTGGGATCTAGCCTAGTCTTAGAAAACTTTAAATACAGAGTAACGTGGTCTCTGCTAGGGGAACAGCTTATTGAGAAGCAGGTCCTAGAACACCCCCAAGCCTACTCCTACCAGGGTTCATCCTACAGACTCCGGGCAAGGAGAACATGCCCCTAACACATCTCCAAATGGAAAGGGATATGATGTCCTGCTCGCCTCCAAAACAGAATCTTGGAGTGGAGGGAGTGATGGGGTAGGGGGCGGGGGAGGGGGGAATATGCTTAATGTAAGGAGCAGAAAATGAACAATGGTCAATGGGAAAAGAGGAAAAATCAAGGAACCAGGACAAGAAGGTGGATTTTTAATAGTAAGATCCCCAAGGTTTCACAATGCAAATGTTCATAAGACTAAATAAAGCATGACATAATAAAGCACTTATTTATTTACCTTCAAAATCCCTCCAGATTTTAATACGTATAGGATTTTATTTGTTTATTCATTTGGCTGTGTTGGGTCTCAGTTGCAGTATGTGGGATCTTTGCTCCGTCATATGAAGTCTTTCAAGGCCCTGCACAGACTCTCTCTAGTTATAGCTCGAGGGCTCAATTGCTCCGCACCATGTGGGCTCTTAGTTCTCCAACCAGGCATCCATCCAACCTGCACCCCTTGCTTCAAAAGGTGGATTCTTTACCCTGGGGCCACCAGGGAAGTCACAATATTTAGGATTTTAAAATACTATATCTAGCTATTCCTAGAAGGCCCACTGCCTAGGAATAAAAGAATATTCTTTTTTAGAAAGTCAGATGCCTTTATCCTTCCTCTGCCTGATCCTTTGTTATTTATCAGAAATCAGAAGGATGAATTGAAGAATCTGGGGATCTTCAAATCTAAAGAATTTGACACAAAAGGAAAAAAAAGTGTAAGACTATGGAAAATAAATGACAAAAGGCATCATTGTATGTATTTTGAGCCTTTGATATCTCTACAAGATTAATCCAGGTGGTTGCAAACTTGCAAAATACAGAATATATCTGTGTGTAGAAGCTAAACATGACACCTTTCTTTTGGAAACCTATTATTCCAGGACCTAGGTGTTTAAAGTGCTCCACGCAGTTTGGGTAGATTGCTTTCCAGTCTTCTTCTTCTCAGTGACTGGGCAATCGTGAATGCATCCTTGTATGGGAGGGAAGGAAGTTTTGTTGTGGCATCAATGGAAAGACTTGAAAAGGCTTCTACATATAACAAGAAACCATAATTCCCCATCTTACATTTCATGTCATTTCAATCAGATTGCTTTAGGCCTCCAGATGCAAAAGTTAGACTGAGCAGCTGGTGATCCTTCTCCATTCATCATAAATATAGAATCAAAACACAGATCCATCACATCTGTAAACAGATAAATAATATAAAACATACCCTGAGTGATTGGAAAGTTAGTGCCACCTTTGTCCGTTCAACTGTCAGACTGTGCTCAGGACCTGGTTTTGCTAAAGAATATTCAAGCATATCTGTACACATTGAAGAGACTTTGATGGAAAATCATAGATACCATGTATTGATCTGTTGAGTTGGCAAAAATGTTTCCTTCAGTTCTTAAGGAAAAAATAAAAGGCACATTTTTCATTTTCACAAAGAACTTTATTGAACAATGTATTCACCATTTTTTTTTTTTCTGAATGTTGAGGTTTTTTTTTTTTTTTGTTCCACTACTTTCTGCCATTTTTTCCAGGCAACTTCATAATTCCATCTCCCCAAAACTTTTTATTTTTTATGCAAAGAACTGTTCTTGGTGCCTTGTATAGTCTTCCAGGGAATTGAGTTTTTTCCATTAAAAGAATCTTGCAAAGACTGAACCAAATCGAAGTTCTGAAGGTGCAATGTCTGGTCAATACGGTGGATGAATCAGAACTTTCCAGCCAAGCTGTAACAGCCTTTGCCTGATCTTCAAAGAAACATGCAGTATTACATTATTCTGATGGAAGAGAATGCATTTTCTGTTGACTAATTCCGGATACTTTTCATCAAGTGCTGTTTCAGTTGGTCTAATTGGGAGCAGTACTTGTTGGAATTAATCATTTGTTTTTCTGGAAGGAGCTCATAACAGAGGACTCCCTTCCAATCCCACCTATACACACCAGCCCCTTCTTTGGATGAAGACCAGTCTCTGGTGTGGGTAGTGGTGGTTCGCTACATTTGCCCCCTAGTCTCTTCCATCCCACATCATTGTACAGTATCCGTTTTTCATCACCCATCACAATTGGTTTTAAAAAACAGAATATTTTCATTGTGTTTCAGTAGAGAATCGCATGAAGAAATATGGGCAAGTTGTTTTTTGCTTAACTTATGTGGAACCCAAACAACAAAGTGAGTAATGTAACTAAGCTGGTGCAAATGATTTTCCATGCGTGATTTGGATATTTTGAGTATGCTGGCTATCTCCTGTGTGGTGTAATACTGATTGTTTTCAATTAATGTCTCAAATTGACCTCTATCAACTTCAACTGGTCTACCTGACTGTGGATCATTGTCCATGAGAAATCTCCAGCATGAAACTTTGCAAACCACTTCTAACATGTTTGATCAGTCACAGCACCTGTTCCATGCATCATACAAATCTTTTTGTGTTTCAGTTGTGTTTTATCTTTTTTTTGAAATAATAAAGCATGATATGCCAAAAAATGTTGCTTTTTCTCCTTCCATCTTCAGTATTGAAGTGGCTACACAAAAATTCACTAATTTTGATAAGTATTTTTAAAATGCATGCTGATATGACAGCTGTCACAATACGATCTAACAAAATTGTTTCGAAGTTAAAAGTTAAAGACAGCTAAACGCTACTACAGCCATCTTAGGGAAAACACCGAACTTTTTTGCTAACCCAAAAGATTTGGTCTACATTTGCATGCTGCTAGCTCACCCAGAGATTCCAGCTGTAATTCTGCTGGATGTTTTAGCTTCGAAGTCTTACTACTTATAGCCTTGGGGAAATCACTCACTGAGTCTCAGTTCCCACGTGTATAAAAGAAAAAGCTTGGATTTCCAGACTTTAGACCTCATGCTAATGAGTCAGATGGTGCAGTGGCAAAGACTCTGCCTGCTAATGCAGAAGATGCAAGAAATGTGAGTTCAGTCCCTGAGCTGGGAAGATCTCCTGGAGAAGAAAATGGCAACCCACTCCAGTATTCTTACCTGGAAAATTCCATGGACAGAGGAGTCTGGCAGGTTACAGTCTATGGGACTGCAAAGAGTCAAACACAACTACACAACTGAACACAACAATGAGTTTATGGCAAACCTCTGTACAGATTCAAAGTTCTTTGGCAAATTGGGATTACTGTTGTAACTTCACAATGACCCTGTCTGCTGCCTGGCCCAGGTGTAATCTATAGGAAATGCTCACAAATCCTTTGCTCCTAAAACTCCTGGTATTGTAGACCCACAGCAGTGCAGTCATCACTCTCCACCACTGTCATGGGCAACTGGAACTTTCCCAGAAGGGTGTCAGCACTGGTCCTCAGGGTGTATACTTTCCTAGCAGTTTCCAGAAAGTCTTCTTCACTAGGCTTGAGGTGAGAGAACTAGCAACCTTCCTCTTGGAGGAATTAGAAGGGAGGAGTGTTGAAGAATTAGCATAGCAATAGTTATCAAATGAAATTGCTTCAATAGTTTCTCTTGCTCTTACATCCTTTCAGAGTCAAAGAGGGTTCCAAGAATATTGAAATACTACAAGCAGGGGGGCTCTGCCTCATAGTTTGGTATCTGAACTAGGAAGAAACTGATTTTAACCTTCTGAAAAATATGTAAATCATTTCAGTTTACATTGAAGTCACTTCTTCAACTACTCAAGGAGATGCTCATTTACACTCAAAATATCTCCTTAGCAAAAAGCCTTCTAATACCAGGCTCCAGGAGACTGAGGGTTGCAGAGGGTGAGATGGTTGGATAGCATCACCAACTCAACGGACATGAATTTGAGCAAACCCCAGGAGATAGTAGGACATAGAGCAGCCTAGCTGCTACAGTCCACAGGGTTGGGACATGACTTAGTGACTGAACAACAGCCACCACAACAACCAGTCTCAAGCTAATTATTATAATTTTTTTCAAAGACTTCAAAAAACATAACCGATTCAACGAAGAACCATGCTTTCATTCCCATTTAAAATAACACCCATCAATTCAGAAAGCAGACAGACTATCCACAAACAAGACCATCCGCATTCAGAAAGGTCTCATGTGCTTCTGTGTTTGTGCAAGGATGTATATTTTGTGCATGTGCTTAGTATTTCTTAACTGGTCTTTCTGTCATTCCTCAAGTTCTCTAAAAGTGTGACGTTCAGCCATTTAGAGGGGTACAGAAAAAGGCACAAGGTCAGTGTGAATGATGCTGGTGATTATTGCAGAGACGTAAACTGAGGACAAAGCCTCCTTATTCTGTATTTAAATTAAACAATCTTCAGAAGAGGAGGAGAGTGTAATTCCTTCCAGCAGAGGAGTGCAATGAAATAAACTGATGTGACAGATGGCCACACCATAATCCACCCTAATTACCATTCATTAGGATACCAGGTTACATCTTGATCAGGATTGAACACAAAGTGTGTGCAGAGACAGCATTTCCATTAACCCCATCCAGAAAAGACGCACTTCTTCACCTTGGTGGGGGAACTTGGTAGGAAAATGAAGCCATGATGATCCATGCTGAATCCAGTTCCAAAAGCAGACAGGGTTTCAAGTTCAGGCTGAGCCCACCCAGAGAAGGGCAACTGTTTCCAAAGAAAAATTGAGGCTGTGTAGGACATAGAATGGTGAACCTGAGGGGACCTGAAGACCCTTATATGGGACAAGGTTTAGAAGGGGAAAGTATTGCTTTCATCTTTGTACTTGAAGGAAGGCCATTTCCTGCTAAAAGGACAAATCTGCTTGTTTGTGTATCATTGCAGTGCATCTATGCTGTCTCTGCTGTTAGAGTGAAAAGCCTTTTAGCTTGAGTTGAAAAGAAACCAGTGTAGAGAGAGAGAAAAAAATGGAAGGAAAATGAGTGTACATGACCACCTGCTTTCCTGGGTAGATAGAAAGCGTCAAAAGAAAATACATGTGAGGTGCTTGGGGGCACAATAAATATATGGCATTTTTTTTTTAGTACTGTCCTTCAGGATGTTGTTGAAAAAACGCTTTCATCTTCTAGGGCTGTGTGATCATCAATTTAAGGGAAATTGCTTCCACCAGCTGATGACGCCCAAATCCATATCTCTAATTTCAGACCCCTCTTTAGAGCTTGGTGCCCATATATCTAGGGTTTTATAGGACACTCATTCAGATAGGTATCCAACAAGCATTTCGTAGGGTGTGCCGTGTGGCAGGAAGGGTGTAGTGAGGAATCCGCGTGGTTCATCACTTAGTGTGGGAGATAAGTTTAAAAAAAAATTAAAACTTACAAAGCTGGGGAGCAGAGACAACAGGAGCAATGAGCAGAGCCTGACCTGAGGAGGATTACTCAGGGAAAGCTCAGGAAGCAGAGGCCACAAGATGGAGGAACAGGGAAGGGATACAGTCTTTGCAAATGCCTAGAAGGAATAGAGACTGTGGGATATTGGGGAAAATAATAACAGGGCAGTTTGGTGTAGCAGGGACACCAATCATGCTTCAGGTCTGGCCCTCCTTTTGTATCTCTCTTCTTGTGAGTGACATGACCGTCTTCCCAGTCACCCAGGGCATCTTCCTGTTCACCTTCTGCAAGTCCAATAAATCATCACCTTTCTTCTGAGAGCCTTGCAAATGGGTTTCCTCCTCCCCAAGCCCACCATCTCTCCTTGAGCTGGCGATGACCATCTCTGTGCTCATCCTCCTGCTGTTACCTTGTCTTTCTTCCAGCGGTGACTTACATCATTGACACAGGGCTCACTCTAGAAGGTGGAAGGCACCATCTCTTTTCCCACCAATGAATACTCATGGCCCTCCAGATTAACACCTGCTCCATCGTGGGCCAGATGGAGGTCTGGTGTGATTTGCCCTCTGCACAACCTTTCAGATCCCACTCTATGGAGCTGCTTCAAAAGTGTGAAAGTGTTAGTTGCTCAGTTGTGTCCGACTCTTTGCGACCCCAGGGACTGTAGCTAGCCAGGATCCTCTGACAAGAACACTGGAGTGGGCAGCCTTTCTCTTCTCCAGGGGGATCTCTCTGACCCAGGGATCGAGCCTGAGTCTCTGGCATTGCAGACAGATTCCTTACTGTCTGAGTCGCCAGGGAAGCCCCAAGGAGCTGCTTCATGTGAGGGTTGATTTTATGTGTTAACGTGAGCAGGTCACAGGTGAGCCCAGATATTAAGCTACACATTATTTCTGACATGTCTGTGAGGGCACTGGGATGAACTTTGCATGAAAATCAGTGGACTCAGTAAAGGTGTGCCCTCTCCAAGGTGCGTGGAACTTGTCCAATCCATTGAGGCCCTGAATAGAACATGAAGGCAGAGGGAGGAAGAATTCCAGCCCTTTCTGCCTCACTGGGGGATCAGTTCTCCTGCATTCTCATTTCTCAGGCCTTCAGACTAGGACTGAATGATGCCACTGTCTTTCCTGGGTCCCCAGCTGCCAGATGGCAGATCACAGTGCTTCTCAGCCTCTGCAAGTACAGAGCCGATTCCTGAGTTTCTATCTACTTACATAAATAGGCTAGGTCTGACTCTGTGTGGCCCCATGGAATGTAGCCCACCAGGCTCCTCTGTCCATGGGATTTCCCAGGTAAGAATCCTGGAGTGGGCAGCCATTCCCTTCCCCAGGGAATCTTCCCAACCCAGGGATCAAACCCAGGTCTCCTGCATTGCAGGCAGATTCTCTACCATCTGAGTCACCAACAAAGCCCTAGATATCCTGGGAAATAATAAGCATGAAATATGAAACTTGAGAGTCTGGCAAGACCTGGTAACTGAAATGTATTAGTCAAGGTTTTCTAGAGAAACAGAATGAATATTTTATATACATAGTTCTCAAGTTTCATGTGTCCTGCTTTTTCTTTCCAAGATATCCCCGCGTTTCCTGTCTAGCTAACTCTATTTATTCTGCAATTCTCAGTAAAAACATTGCCATCTCTGAACACCCCTCTTTGGTACATCCATTCCCAGTCTGAGTGGGGGGCCCTGTGTCCTTCCGGGCAGTCTGTGCTTGCTTCTCCACAGCGTAAGTCACAGCATATCTCTTTACTGAGTCTGTCTGCCTTACTCACTGGGTTTCAAGTGCTTTGAGGGTAGGTATACATTATTTAATCTCATATTAACTTGAGCACAGCATGGTGTCCCCTGGCCTTCTCTAATTCTATCCTGCTTTCCTGATTGTCACAAGACATGTTCCTACGTATTATCTCCAGGGAATCTTCCACTATGAGGCAGGCTTTGTGACGCCAGGGAGTTTGTCTGTTTTGTTCAGTCTTCAGCTTTCACAGTGATACCTGGCACAGAATAGGTGTTCAAATCGTTGTGGATTTATTGAATGAATGAATGAAGTTAACATTCAAGCCCATATCTTGGCTTTGGCTCATTATTTTTTCAACATGGCAAACACTTTTCCCCCCTCAGTTTTCTTTAACATGAGATTTTCTAGTAACTGACTGTGTAACTTCGGACAATCCTTTCTCTGGTTCAGTATTCCCATCTGTGACATCATGATTTTTTTTTAAATTAAAGCTTATTTGTCTGTCTTGCAGGGGTGGGGATGTGTTTCCCATCTTTGCATCCCCAGCCATGATGCTTGATAAATATTTATTGAGTGAATGAATGAATGATGAAGTGTGGCGTCATGCTTATAAAACAACCTCCTTCATTAAATTTTCATGAGGGTTAAATGAATTTATAGATGTTCAACATTTAAACAGTGTCTGGCACATGGTAAATAGTTGATAAGTGTTAGCTATCCTTTTCCTCATCAAAATTATTTCCATTCTCACTTTATATTCCCTAATCCTTTCAAATCACACCTCAGAAAGGTTTCTCCTATCACAAGGCCTTCAAGTAACAGCTATCTCAGTAATTTTAGGGGTCATAGGACTGTCTCGCGCATAGCTCTCGGCACAATGCTTTGTAGCTGTTCAGTCTCCTGGTCCTGTCTGACTCTCTGCGATCCATGGACTGCAGCACGCCAGGCTTTCCTGTGCCCCACCATCTCCCGGAGCTTGCCCAAGTCCATGTCCAGTGCTAGGTGGTTGTTAAATGCTTCTGCAGAACAACAGTTTGGAATCCTCCTTTTACAATACTTGATCTTTATACACAGGTCATCTCTTTAGATTGCTCACTACTGAATCGTTCTGTGCTTTTCAGTAGAAAGCGAGTTTTTTGTATCTGTTCCTCCCACTTTCATTATGAATAACAGTTGTGAGCAGGATAACAACAGCATTTCTATTTTTATACGTGACATTAATCCATCTGCTTTTCCAAACCTGGCACCTGAGCAAGACATATTTCACCTTAGATTTAGAAAGGAGCTGAAATTGGAGAGGGGGGGGAAGGCATCCTCAGGTGCTCCAAGAAGCAAATAAACACAAGGCTGGACTGTAGCAGCCATTTCCATAGAGATATTAAAAGGCCAATCTGAGTGTGCAATTCCAGGTACTTTGGAGAGATGCAAGTCACACTATTTTTAGAGCTGGTGGCTTGCAATCCTATGGTGCCAATAAAAGTTTTCATACCCTGGAAATGTACTACTAATACAAATGAGATCTTTCTGGTGTCTGTGATGAATGCTGGTGGGTACTGAGTAGGTTGTCTGATGCTGGTTTGTGTGACTGTCTATAAGCATAAAGTTTAAGCATCGTCCAAAAGATGGCACTGTTTATTTGTGTTTTTATCATACTTAATTACAAATGTTGTATCATGCAGGCACATTAATGAACTAAATGAAGATGGAACAGAGATATCATCCGCCACACAAATCAAACTGTCATTTCACTATAGGTCTTTTCTAACTCTTCATCTTGTTCCTTGGCAAATGAATATGCCCAAGCTGTTAAATGTAGTAACTGCAATGTCAGCGAAACTTTTACTTATTAAGTTTTTTTTTTTTTTCTGTCTAAAGGGGATTCTGGAATCCACTTTTGAACTCATTACAAATGCATTATAGAAAAGGGGTAATCAAGACATATTTAACATTTTAATTCTGAAAAGTTTGATTTTCAAATGTGAGTTCTCTAGTGATCACAGGGAAACCAGAACTGATAGTTGTGGGTCACTGGCTATTAGAAAGCATTGTTCTCTTTTTCTCCTAGATTCCACATATATGCTTTAACATACTGTATTTGTTTTTCTCTTTCTGACTTACTTCACTCGGTATGACAGACTCTAGGTTCATCCACATCACTAAAAATGACCCAATTTCCTTCCTTTCACAGGTACTGATGAACCTATTTGCAAGGCAAGAATGGAGACGCAGTGGTAGAGAATGGACTTGCAGGCACGGGGTGAGGAGGAGTGACCGGAATGTATTGAGAGAGTCGCACTGACATTTATACACCACTGTGTGTAAAACAGCGAGCTAGCGGGAAGCTGCTGTGCGGCACAGGCGCTCAGCGCGGCGCTCTGTGCTGACCTCTCTCTGTGCTGACCGCGAGGGGCGGGACAGGCGGTGGTGGCCAGAGGGAGCCCCAGGAGAGAGAGAGATGTCTACTTATGGCTGATTCACTTTGTTTTATAGCAGAAACTAACACAATATTGCAAAGCGGCTATAGTCCAATTTTTAAAAATTAAAAAGAAAGCATTGTCCTTTGAAATTACTTGTGAACAAAAGGTGAAAGCTTCAAAATAACATTTTAGAACACATAGGCGATTAGGCATGATGACATTGGTTAAATCCCAAGATATACTGGGGGATAGTTCCTTGTAAGAGTGTGGCACATGGTTTTTTTAGGAGCATTTCTGATATTATGACATCAGTTCAGTTCAGTTCATTTGCTCAGTCGTGTCCGACTCTTTGTGACNAGTTTTAAAAATCAATCCAACTGTTGGGTTTGTGGCCAATTATCTGTGTTTAGTTCTGAGTTACCTTGGTAAATTAAAAAGAAAATTATAGTCATATTCAGGTCACTGTGTAGATGACCTGAGATATACTGGGCTACATCTAATGGAAGTTCTTAACATAAGTCTTTTTATGACTTTACTAATACTGCTGGCTGTGTTATTTGTATTTCCCCTGTTTTACACAACTTCTGTTTTTTACACTGTCAAATATGTGTGTGAGGCCTCTGCTGCTGCTGCTAAGTCGCTTCAGTCATGTCCGACTGTGCGACCCCAGAGATGGCAGCCCACCAGACTCCCCCATCCCTGGGATTCTCCAGGTAGGAGTACTGGAGTGGGGTGCCATCGCCTTCTCCATGTGAGGCCTCTAATAGAATAATATATAGTCCCATATGAGATCGATGATGGTAACAGTGTAACTCTAGATATGACAAGAAGCAAAAAGAGGGGATATTTTCCTGGACCAAAAAGCTAGTAAGACAGGTGGTCCAGAGAATTTTGGATACTGTTTTATGGCCTAGTCCATAACAGCACATTGAGTGGCCTGTCAACAGAATCTTTGCCAAACCTGAGAATGGACATTCTCAGCACCATGGTATAAAATGGTCATGAAATGCACCCCCTCAAAATCATGCTCAAGTGTATGAGCAAAAAGGGGCTCTGCCAACTGAAGACCCACACTCGCCATCTACATCTACAAAGATTAAACGATGGCCACTGCAGCTGCTGACTTTCAACAGTTCAGGGTGAAAATCAGCAATGAGGCTCTCTTGCTCTGGGAAAAACTGGCAGAACAGGCCTTCAGATAGTTAGATCTTTTCAGGAGAAAGTTTTATGAGTCCCAATTCTTACATCTTCTCATACCTAGAGAAACACTGATGTCATTAATGGTAAAATCTGCTTTGCCTATTAAGGAAGGAAAAGTTTACAGTTAAAAGTCAAAATAGAGTAGCTGTGGTTTGGATATCCTGGGAAATAACTAGGTAATGCTATGGGTGTATTTTCAGATTAGACCTTGTTTTCAGAGTCATGTCAGGTTGGATGCCACCATTTTCAAAACAATGTCTGCTGGAAGCTTGTAACCTTTGTAAAAGAACATATCAGTACAGTTCAAGTGATGGTGCTGAGACAGCAATATCAGGCAGTGTCTCAGAATAGAGAGGAGGATTCCTCTCAAGACAAAAGATCAAAAGACAGGGGGAAATGTTAGGACCTAACATATACCATGACAAGCTTTTAAGCCTGAGTTCCATTTATCAAGAAGATGAATCACTGCCTAGGAGGAACTGAGATCATCTTCCGCGGGTGTCAGGACTCGACCAATTAGCATGTTCCCCGTAGCCTGGTTTGAGCCTATCAGGACGTAATGGACATCCCCCAAGAAAGCCCGCACACGTGAAAATTTAGCCAGTTAGTAGATGCCCAGAAACCCTTGCAACCAATCTGCCTTTGTCAACTCCCTGTCTTTGTTCTAAAGCTTATAAATGTTGTTGTAATTCAGGGCTCAGGGCTGCTGCTCGACTCCACTGCACTGGATGTGGTTTGAGCCCTAACTCGAGCTAGCAATAAACCCCTTTTTGCTTTTACATTGCTGTGGACATCTTATTCTCTCAGTTTTGGGGACTTGGACTTCGGGCACAACATCAAACAGCTTAGTCGAATAACTAAGTTACTGAGCACATACCGAACAAGTTAGTAAAAATTCTAAGAAATTTTAGAAGTTCTCACTGTAGAAGAGAACTTCTGTTAAAAAACAATCATCATCAGAACACAACACACAAGTTTAAAAAATAAAGAATTTCATCTTACTCTTTGTACATTGAACTGACCAAGTTGCTCTTTCTAGTTTATGAGTCTATAAGGAACATTTCTATTACATAGCTTAAAATTAACAGTATATGCAAGTTACAGTCAAGTGGGAATGTAGTTCAAATATAGATAAATCAAAGAGAGAGGAAGTCTAAATAGGGTATTAGAGTCTGGAATGTATAAAGTATGATAAGGAGACAAAGAAGAGATTTTCTCACATACTATATGCTTCAGTAACTAAAGTGCTTCATTAATTGTCAAAACCATATAATGTTAATAAGATGTCCTTGTGGGGAGCAAAGTGTTTTATGTTCATAGAAATAAGTAACTACTTATTCCTTGCTTATCTCATAGATTTTCAATGCACTTTTTAAGATAAAATTTCTAAGGAGCCTGGCTGACTACTGTTCTTAGGGTAGTGAAAAGTCAGACACAACTGAGCATGCACACACACATAGGCACTAAGAGAATCTCCTCTCCAGAAATTTCCGTGATTTCCTGAGATGATAAGATTTGCCTCTGGCATTAAGTTTATCTTGATTCAGTGAAATTTCATTTTTGACCAAATCAATTAAAAATGCTCAGTGTCAGAGAGTCATCTTGAGGTGAAAAGCTTATCCATATAAACAGTCAAATAAGTAAAATAACAAATTATTTGAATTGCATTTCTGTAACATTCTATGTTAAGAAATGTATTTTAGGGACTTCCTTGGTGGTCCAGTGGCTAAGATTCCATGCTCCCAATGCAGGGGGCCAGGGTTCCTTCCCTGGAACTAGATCCTAGGGAACTGGAACCCACATGCTTCAACCAAGAGTTTGCACGCCACAACTAGAAAAAGGCCCCATGTGTCACAATGCATTTTACAGGTGGTATAACTAAGACCCCATGCAGCCAAATAAATACATATTCTTTAAAAAAAGAAATGCATTTTGATTTCTTGAAAAGTTCCATCTTTGACCTGCACTTTGTTCTTTAAGGTCAAAAGATAAATAAACTACACACTGTTAACTGTTTCTCCTATTCAAGCAAGGTTATTTGAGAGACTTTCTTTAAAAACATAAAATATACATTACCTTTAAGACATATAATTTCACAGGTGGGAGACACACTAAGCTTTCACTAAAATTGAAAAACAATGACTATTAAAAAAAATGTTCTCAAAACTTCAAAAAAGATCTATAAATATTTAATTTCAAGCCTGATTTTCACATAGAAGATGACAGCAGATGATATGGACATTGGTTTAGGTGTGTTTTAGTATTTTAATGAATTAGCCGAGTATTGTAAGTTTATTCTTTTTCTTTTTTTCCTGAAAACATACATTGGTATACTTTGTTTTTTTTTTTTTTTTATTGAGTACATTCTATGTTTTGTGTACAATGCTATGCAAGGGGTATACATCAGTAAAGAAAAATGAGCTAAAATCTGATGAGAAAAAGTCAATGAAAAGTTAACAAATTTTTTTTTTTTTCCTTCCTGGTTCAGTTTTGGAAAGTTGTACTTGTCTAAGAATTTGTCCATTTCTATACTTTGATTGGGGCTTCCATGGTGGCTCACTGGCAAATAATCCATCTATAATGTAGGAGACTAGGGTTCCATCCCTGGGTTGGGAAGATCCCTTAGAGAAGGAAATGGAAACTCACTCCAGTAATCTTGCCTGGGAAATCTCATGGACGGAGGAGCCTGGTGGGCTATAACCACGAAGCTCAAAGAGTCAGACATGACTTAGCAACTATAAAACAACAATAGACCTTGATTAACCATTTTTGTACCTCTCAGTCACATCACAAAATGAAATGTAAGATTCAGAAAATCCTATTTTCTTTGATTTTGTTTATTAAATGTTATTTAGAGGATTATTTTTTTTTGAGTACTCCTAAATATATATAACATGGAAGTTTACTAAAGTTTTCTTGGTTGAAATTATATTTATACTAGTCTTACATACCCTGAAATAGAGCTAGTTAAGGAAGCATGAATCCATGATTACTTAGAACAAAAAATATTAAAACAGGATATGAATTTTCTAAAGGAAATATGAGCTTTATCACATTTTTCCACAGTCGGGTAACTAATGCTTAAGAAATATGCATTTCTAGAAAATTATCTGAATATTTGCATATATTCTTGATCTTTCTTGAGGTTCAAATGTACTATTGTAGATTTGTTTTATTTCATCTTTCTTTTAAAATGAAATAGAAAATAATTCCCAGTCTACAGCCATACCACCCTGAACGCTCCACATCTTGTCTGATCTCAAAAGCTAAGCAGAGTCAGGCCTGGTAGTACTTGGATGGGAGAAAATAATTTCCGTTCACTTTGTGTTTTGTATTCAGAATTGGCTGCAATTTTCGACACTTTTTAAATAGTGTGATATTTTAAATAAAAAAAGATGCCTACAATACGCATCTCAAAGTATCCAAATCTCAGATATGATTTTACTTAATTTTGCTTTACCAGAGTGTTATAATTCAATAGCTACTGTGAATTTCCTAACCAGATTGTGGCTATCCAGTATTGGAATGATAAGGGCCAGATGCCATCTCAACAGCAGGTCTTGAATGAGAAAAATTAGCTCAGCTTCTGCAGTCTTTGTTTTGCAATCAGCACATATCCACATCACAGCTGGGAATCAAAGACAGCTACTCATTTTAGCTAGCCCTTTGCCCTTTATACTTTGCAGAGAAAAACATATTGACCTGAAACCAAGGTGCTCACAGGCATTTGACCTTTAAAA
Organism: Neotragus moschatus; assembly: GCA_006410615.1. Taxonomy (NCBI): domain Eukaryota; kingdom Metazoa; phylum Chordata; class Mammalia; order Artiodactyla; family Bovidae; genus Neotragus; species Neotragus moschatus. The sequence continues at coordinate 28,967 of SJYA01001766.1, read as the reverse complement.
GAGAATGAGTCCTTGTAAGAACCAGTTAAAAAATCATAGGATGCTTTCTTTCTTTCAAGTGAGCAGCTGGATTCAGAGAAATGTGTTTCTATATATCAAGTAGCATTCAGAACCCAGTCTGGACTTTAGAAGTAAATATCAGTATTTTGATATTTGAAGGATTTTGGACAATTAGTTCCTTTCCTCTTTAAGGGCTGTGGGGGGCAGGGGGGAACAAAACTATAGGAGTTGGGTTAGCTGTAGGTTTGTAAAACAATCTTTTCTCTCTAACAGTGTAAGAATAGAAAGGTGTGATTTCAATTGCAAAGTTAGGAGAGTGAGATTACATATTATACCTCCAAATACATGAAAATGCAATGAATGAAAGTGGTTTGGTCCATGCTGCTGTTTATTTTCTGATTATTCCAAGTAGTATTCTGATATCTCTTGTTCACTGAACTGAAAATTGTTGACTGTTTATACAAAAGTTACATATCATTCAAAATGGCACATAAAATGTTACTTTTTTAAAAAAATTGAGGTAGAGTTGCCTTACAATATTCTGTTAGTTTTTGCTGTACAAGAAAGTAAATAAGCCATATATACACATATCAACTTGCTCTTGAACCTCTCTCCAACTCCCTTCTATCTCACCCACCTAGGGCAACACGGAGCACAGAACTGAGATCCCTGTACTATACAGCAGCTTCCCACTAGCTATATATTTTGCACATGGTAGTGTGTATATATATATATATATATATATATATACTACCATCCTAATACATCCCACCCTCCCATCCCCCTCTGTGTCAATATGTCCATTCTCTATTCCTGCCCTGCAAATAGACTCACCTGTACCATTTTTCTAGATTCCACATATATACATTAATATGCAAAATTTGTTTTCCTTAATGACTTACTTAAAAATGCACTTCTTAACTAAATATCAATGTTTATCAGTGCAATCTGGGGAATAAATATCCAGGGCAGTCTCCTGTTAAATAAACAAGAACAATAAAGAATGTCAGAGTAATGCAAGTCAAAAATCTATGTAGTACTTCTCTGTGCATTCATGTCTGTGTTTCAATACAGGGGAGAAAAGTGATATAATAAACAGTCTAATTTAATTACTAAAAGTTTCAGATATTTACATCCTTTTAATTTGACATAGCTTAATCAGATAAGAGGTTTTTCTTTTCCCTTTTTACTGCAGATTGATGAGTTCAGTGACAGTGCTCAATGCTGTAACTTAATGAAGAAATGTATTTTATGAATTTTAAAGATTTTTAGTATCATGATAGACATTCCTAGAAAAGTGAAAATACATGGTTGGTGGGGTGTTCTATATCATGATTGTGTGTATTTGTTTTATAGACTCAAATTTATTCTGAAATATTTAAATATATTCAGTATCAGTACATAAAGCTGCTTTATTCTTTCTAATAACTACATATTATTATGTAAAGAGATTATTTTAAACCTTTCACTCACTTATAGTGGAAGCATAGAAATCCCTGTCCCATTTTCTGCTGTGGTGTTTATTATTATCTCCAAACACTAGTAAATTTCAATGTACTTACACTTTCCCTTAATCATTTTTGGCTAATTTTGAAAATTTATTCTTGGCAGCTCCTTTATGATGAAAAGGATAGTACACATACAATGTGACACTGTTTCCCTCCTCCCTTCAGCTCCTTCCTTGCACAAAACTGGCTATAGAAGAGAGGGGATTAAAAATATATGAAAATATCATGGCAGGCTTTATTACATTTTTTTTTTAAGTTTTCCCAAAATCAACTCGAAATGCTGTTCCTTCAAGTATTCATGAAATTCTTCAATCTAGTCCTTTTCCTGCAGTTTTCTTTTTTTTCTAGCTGAGTGTGTTTAAATTATGGAAAGTCTTCATTTATAAGCCCAAGGACTTATACAGCTAATGAGACATTTTCCAGGGCACCATGGCTCATAGATCCTAGATTCTGTTTACTAAACGTATTTCTAACCAAGGATATCCTTTTAAAGGCTTTGCAGAGATCAATTCAAAGTTTCTTCTGAAATGATACTGTGGTCTCATGCTAACAGAAGCAATTTCTGTACCAGTATTGTGAGAATTATAAGATACGTAGACTAAGTATAAATAAAAAGAAATCACTGTAAGATCTCAAAAGAAACATAGATCAGCTGGTTCTGTAGTCTAGGAGGCAACTTACATTCTTTTTACTTGTCTTCTGACAGAGTTCACAAGTTTATTTAAAAACTATATAAAACAAAAATTGTGATCTCCTTTGAAGAGGCATCAAATTCATAGCCCAAATTCTATTTTAAGTGCAGATAAATCTGTACCAAACACCAGATATTCATCTGTTACCTCTGATTCTTTTTTGTCATCTTACTTGTTTGGTCTATGCCCTTACTTGAGCAAAAGAGGAAATGATAAATCAAACTAAGAAACATGTATGTTTCCTCTAGGCTATCCATATGGCTCAAGACTGTGGTTTGCGATGGTATCACGTTTACACTGGGACAACATAAGATAATTCTGGTAATGGGATTAAAAATGTCACAAACATATTCAAATTGGCTTGAACCTCTATTTTTTACCTTATTGAGTATGAAAGCCAAACCAAAATAAACAAGTAAACAACTTGGAGCTTGTTCATTAAGAAAAAAAAAAAAAGTAATGGTCTTATCTGGGAAGTTACTTACCTTATTATCACTGTTACCATAGACAAAGCAACATTATAAGCAATAAAAAGTGATACAACCACAAATTGTGCTTTTTAGTTATTTCTTATTAGACAGTGTATACAAAATTATTTTCAACTTTAGCATCATTTCAGGGATCTGGTAAGCAAACTTATTACAAATATCCAAATATGATAATGATAATCTGTTCAGATGAAGTATCTGTAAATTTAGTGCCATTATACATGGTAGGTCCCAGAAACTTATATATACACATTCTACTTGGTAGCACATCCCTTCACTGGCCAAGAATCAAGAACAAAAATTATATTCTTTTTATCATCAAAAAAGGTATAATACCTCGGCAAAAAAAAAAAAAAAAAAAAAAACCACACAGAGATCAACTTGTTTAAATAGAAACTGTATTGATCTTAGTTTTGTTTTACACAAACGGGCCCTGAGAAGAATTCAAGAGTAAATAGTTTATTTTATTTGGAAGGTAATCATAGGAAACACTAGTAAGAATGGATAAATGGGAAAGGGAAGGACAGGATGACAATAGTGATACATTATTAGGCAAGTTACCGCCTGGGGCAACTAGAGATTGATCCTATTAGAGAAACTTGGGGGATAGTATAGAACAAAAGTATCATTTCCTATCCTGAGGGACAAATGAGTTTGATCTTTATGTACAAACTCTCTTTGGTGTTTTCTGAGCGCTGCCCAATGGGGTATGTTAACTGTTCAACATAGTCAGCTTGCCGTACACACAGGCATGGGTAACCCATTCTTGCATCTCTGGCAAAAAAAAATAAATAAATAAAAAAATTCTAGTAGAGTTGGGATGCTCTGAAACGTAGGTTCTTGAGGAGTATGGTTGTGACACAACAGCATCTTCTTCTTTTTTTTATTGTTTTTATTTTTTTTAATTTTTATTTTTACTTTAATTTACTTTACAATACTGTATTGGTTTTGCCATACATTGCATCTTCTACACAGCCTCTTCTTGGAAATTGAGAATTCAAAGACACAGGTAAGAGTCTAGATGGTGATTGTTGTTCAGTGGCAAAGTCATATGTCTGACTCTTTGAGACCCCATGGACTGTAGCATGCTAGGCTCCGCTGTCCTTCACTACCTCCAGAGTTTGCTCAAATTCATGTTTGTCACGGCATTCTCCTTTTGCCTTCAATCTTTCCCAGCATCAGAGTCATTTCCAATGAGTTGGCTCTTTGCATCACGTAGTCAAAGTATTGGAGCTTCAGCTTTAGCATCAGTCTTTCCAATTAATAGTCAGGATTGATTTCCTTTAGGATTGACTGATTTGATCTCCTTGCAGTCCAAGGGACTCTCATGAGTATTCTCCAGCACCACGCTAGATGATAATATGTGTGTGTTTTCTTTTAACTAAACTAGCACATAAGACCTAAAGATGAATACACAATTAAGTGAAAAATTGAACAAATGGGAGGGGAAAGAACCAAAAATATTCTGTGTATGAGACAGACTGGGAGATGGCCAAGTGGATTTGTTGAAAGACAATTTCAATCTCTTGATTATATTTAACTGCATTACATTCTGCTAGCTTAGTTAATCATTTTTCCACTTTCTTGAATCCACTTCATCTTCTATAAAAATTCCTTCAGTGGCTTTAATCAGGAAAAATTACTCAAGCTGAAATCAGCCCTAATTCCTAAATATAATGCTAAGTCACTTGTTAACCAAGAATAAATTTGTCCAAAATAAATATTGCTTTAAGCATGATAAATCAAGCTTTTAATAATATTGGCAAATGGTTTATAGCTGTGGAGGTACAAGCATATGTTACTCTCCATGTTATATGCAAATTTGTAGGGCTCTCTTTTATCAACAACTTATAGAATTTTAGTTATTATATTTAAATATGCTGTAAATAGGTTATGGCATTTTTTCCTTTGGTTTTAATTTTCTGGTTATTAAGGAATTTTAACTTCTTTTTATATGTTTGGGGTGTTTGTATTTACATTTGTACAAAGTGTGTCCAAGGGTTTCCAAGAAAATTAAATGCATAAAGGCAGAATGGTTGTGATAGGAGGCCTTATAAGTAGCTGAGAAAAGAAGAGAAGGAAAAGCAAAGGGTACAAAAAATATACCCATCTGAATGCAGAGTTCCAAAGAATAGCAAGAAGAGAGAAGAAACTCTTAAGTGAACAGTGCAAAGAAATAGAGGAAAACAATAGAATGGGAAAGACCAGAGATCTCTTCAAGAAAATTAGAGATACCAAAAGAACATTTCATGCAAAGATGGACATAATAAAGGACAGAAACAGTATAGACCTAATAGAAGCAGAAGATATTAAGAGGTGGAAAGAATACACAGACGAACTATACAAAAAAAGATGTTAATGACCTCGATAATCACAAAGGTGTGATCACTCATGTAGAACCAGACATCTTGGAGTGAAAAGTCAAGAGAGCCTTAGGAAGCATCACTATGAACAAAGCTAGTGGAGGTGATGGAGTTCCAACTGAACTATTTCAAAACCTAAACAATGATGCTATTAAAGTGCAGCACTCAATACGTCAGCAAATTTGGAAAACACAGCAGTGGCCACAAGACTGGAAAAGGTTAGTTTTCATTCCAACTCCAAAGAAAGGCAATGTCAAAGAATGCTCAAATTACTACACAATTGCACTCATTTCACATACTAGCAAAGTAATGCTCAAAATTCTCCAAGCTAGGCTTCAGCAGTACATGAACTGAGAACTTCCAGATAGTCAAGCCAGATTTAAAAAGGCAGAGAAACCAGAGATCAAATTGCTAACATCTGTTGGATCATAGGAAAAGCAAGAAAATTCTAGAAAAACATCTACTTCTGCTTTATTGACTATACTAAAGCCTTTGACTATGTGGATCACAACAAACTGTGGAAAATTCTGAAAGAGATGGGAATACCAGACCACCTGATCTGCCTCCTGAGAAATCTGTAAGCAGGTCAAGAAGCAATAGTTAGAACTGGACATGGACAATGGACTGGTTCCAGATTGGGAAGGAGTACGTCAAAGTTGTATTTGTCATCCTGCTTACTTAAATTTTATGCACAGTACATCATGTGAAATGCTGGGCTGGATGAAGCACAACTGAAGTGAAAATTTCTGGGCAAAATATCAATAACCTCAGATATGTAGATGACAGCATATTTACAGCAGAAAGCAAAGAGGAACTAAAGAGCCTCTTATGAAGGTGAAAGAGGAGAGTGAAAAAGTTTGCTTAAAACTTAACATTCAAACAATTAAGGTCATGGCATTCAGTCCCATCACTTCATGGCAAATAGAGAAACAATGGAAACAGTGGCAGACTTTATTTTCTTGGACTCCCAAATCACTGTAGATGGTGACTGCAGCCATGAAATTAAATGATGCTTGCTCCCTGAAAGAAAAGTTATGATCAACCTGGGCAACATATTAAGAAGCAGAAATATCACTTTTCTAACAAAAGTCAGTCTAATCAAGGCTATGGTTTTTCTAGTAGTCATGTATGGATGTGAGAGCTGGATTATAAAGAGGCACTGAAGAATTGATGGTTTTGAACTGTGGAGTTGAGAAGACTCTGAAGAGTCCCTTGGACTGCATGGAAACCAAACCAGTCAATCGTAAAGGAAATAAGTCCTGACAACTCATTGGAAAGACTTGTTGAAACTTCAATCCTTTGCCCACCTGATACAAAAAGCCAACTCTTTAGAAAAGACCTTGATGCTAGAAAAGACCAGAGGCAGGAGGAGAAGGGAAAGACAGAGGATAAGATGGCTGAATAGCATTACTGATTCAATGGGCATGAGTTTAAGCCAGCTGTAGCATTTGGTGAAGAACAGAGAAGCCTGACCTTCTGCAGTCTATGGGAGGTCAAAAGAGTCGGACAGGAATGAATGATTGAACAACAAAGTGTCTATTTAAGCGTCTTGTTTTCATTTTATTTTTATTGAGGTGTCTGCCAAATTTCTTATCGATGACAATAATTTCTCTATATGATCTCTTGAGAGTCCCTTGGACTGAAAGGAGGTCCAATCAATCCATTTTGAAGGAGATCAGCCCTGGGATTTTTTGGGAAGGAATGATGCTAAAGCTGAAACTGCAGTACTTTGGCCACCTCATGCAAAGAGTTGACTCATTGGAAAAGACTCTGATGCTGGGAGGGATTGGGGGCAGGAGGAGAAGGGGACGACAGAGGATGAGATGGCTGGATGGCATCACGGACTCGATGGAGGTGAGTCTGAGTGAACTCTGGGAGTTGGTGATGGACAGGGAGGCCTGGCGTGCTGTGATTCATGGGGTCGCAAAGAGTCAGACACGACTGAGCGACTGAACTGACCTGATGATTTATTTAAATGTGTTTCAAGTGACACTTCTGTTGACTACATCACATTTTAAATCACATGTAATTTCATAATTAAAAGTTCTTGTTTTTTAATACAGTTCAGTTGATTTTCTTATTTATTTTATAGTCAGTAGATTTGTGTTCTGTTCAGAAAATCTTTCCAATGCCAATGGTATTAAGTTACTGTCTTACACTATTGTCCAGAAACTTTTATTCTTTGCTTTCATATTAGACCTATTATTTTTCTAGGACATAATTTCTGGATGGTATACGGTCAAGAGGAGCTTGTTTTTCCCAGTCCTTCTGAACCACTATCATCCTGTGGTTTTCATTGATGACTTGTATCTTTTTTTTTCATCAATCCCAGGTTTTCTTCTTTTTAGGTTTAAGCTCTGGTATTAAACTCAAGCTCATACCAAGAAATAATTCATAAGAAATAAATTGNAGCAGAAACCGACACAACGTGGAAAAGCAATTATCCTCCAATTAAAAAAACAAGCAAACAAAGAAAGACCTGCCTGAGTTTCCAGCCTGCTGGCCTGCCTTAAAAACCTTGACCTCGCCAATTCCCACAATCACATGAGCTAATTCCTTAAAGTAAATCTCTGTCTGAACCATGAGTTTTAATCTCAAGTCATTTCTAGGTAGTGTAGTCAGGGTTCTCCATAGAAACAGAACCAACAGGATACAAACGTATGTATGTATATACATATATATAATATAAACACTGTGTTTATATGTATATATTTNGAGCTAATTCCTTAAAGTAAATCTCTGTCTGAACCATGAGTTTTAATCTCAAGTCATTTCTAGGTAGTGTAGTCAGGGTTCTCCATAGAAACAGAACCAACAGGATACAAACGTATGTATGTATATACATATATATAATATAAACACTGTGTTTATATGTATATATTTATCCTGTGTATAAACATTGGGGCTTCTAGGTGGCGCTGGTGGTAAACAATGTGCCTGCCAAATGCAGGAAACCTAAGAGACCTGGGTTCGATCTCTGGGTTGGGAAGATCCCCTGAAGGAGGGCACAGCAACCCAGTCCAATATTTCCTCCTGGAGAATCCCGTGGACAGAGGAGCCTGGTGGGCTACTTTCTCACTTTGCCGCTTCCAGTCAGCTGCACCACCTCAGACTGCTGTGGAGTTAGGATTTTTGCATTGCTACTTCAGAAGCATGGCCCATGATGTTAGATGGGTGGACTCTGGCAGGTGAGAATACTTAAATGACAACACAGACCCACAGATACGTACATCCCCTGACATCTCAGATGTGGAAGCAGCTTCTTGACTTTGGACATAAACCTCACAGGGTAAGATGATCTTCTCCACAACTCCGAGCCACATGGCACTCTTCTCGATCCCATCTCCTGCAGTTGTACGATAAAGGCTCAGGAAATGAAAACTCTTGCTTTGCAATTTTTCTTCCAAGCCAAGAGGTGCAGACATGCCTCTTCCTCCCCCCTTAGGTAAGTTCTTATGATTGCACCCATGAATTTACCTCATGGCATGGATTCCCAGGACTGCACTTGGATTTGGCATTTCATCCCTTCCTGCCCATTCAGGGGCCTTCTGTAACCATCCCCTCCTTCCTTGACAAACTTTACTCATGATAAGCGAAAGCGAAAGCATTAGTCAGCCTTCAGTCATGTTTGACTCTTTGCGACCCATGGACTGTAGCCCGCCAGGCTCCTCTGTCCATGGGATTCTCTGGGCAAGAATACTGGAGTGGGTTGCCATTTCCTTCAGACATCAAACCCGGGTCTCCTGCATTGCAGGCAGACTCTTTACCATCTGAGTCACCAGGGAAGAGATAAGGCTGGTGGTAATAATAACCTCCATATAGAAACCATGGCCCCAAATCAAGTTGCAAGTCTGTGAAGACATTGTAACCTTTTCATTGTATAAATGAGGCAACTGCAGCTTAGAGAAGTGGCCTATGTGCCCACGTTCCGTATGCATTTCTTTCCTAGAAAAAAATCTGCAGTTCAAAATCAAGTCTGTCTGAATCCAAGACTATTGAGCTATTGCAGCCAGTAGTAATTGTAGCACAAAAAGGCGTGGTGTCTTGGTTTCCTCAGCCTATTTTAGTTACAAAGCTCAGCCTCACAAAAGTACGATTTACAAAGTGTTACCACAGGGTCAGGCACATCCTCCTGAGTCCCTGGGCCCTGCCTCATCAGGTCTTCAGCCCACGGATCTCTTAGTGTAAGCCGGCACGGTTATGGGAGGTGTCCTCTCCCATGACAACTTCCTCCTCTTTAAAAGCCAAAGGCAGCTACGATGTGATCTCACTTATATGTGGAAGCTATAAAGCAATGATGCAAATGAACCTATTTATAAAACAGAGATGAACCCAGACCTAGAAAACAAACTTATGGTTCCCAAAGGGGACAGCAGGTGGGGAAGGGGGAGATAAATTAGGAGTCTGGGATTAACAGATACACACTAGTAAAAAAAAACAACAGATAAACAACAAGGACCTACTGTATAGCACAGGGAACTATACCCAGTATCTTGTAATAAACCATAATGCAAACACATCTGAAAAAGAATATATATATATGTATAACTGAATCACTTTGCTGTATACTTGAAACTAACACAACATTGTAAATTAACTTACTTCAATTTTTTTAAGTCAAAAAAGCAACTATACTTCAATAAAAATTAATTTTTAAAAAGAAAAAATCTATTTTATAAGTAATATATTTTAAAGCATTTTGCTAAACTTTTGAACATTCTAAGAAAAGTTTAAAATTTGTTGTAATAAAGAATACAGAAATAAATTTTTAAAAGAATCAATGGTTGACTCTTACAGGTTCACTCTTGCCTGTAGAGTAGAAAACTCATGCTTGGGAGTGGGGCTGCTTGCAACCTGGGTTTTCCTGGGCTTTGTAACTGTGTTACTGCGGAACACCTGCTCTGCGGATGGCAGTCTCCACAATTCTCCACAGTCTTTTCTCATCACAGACTCCTCCCATCCCTGCCATAGTTTTGTCCTGTCTTACACTTGGGACGTTCGTAAATGGTGAACCTTAAAAGACCCAAACCGAGAGTGAAAAGCACAGACATTACAGCCAGACAAACTTGAGATGGAATGCCTGCTTCCCATCTGCTCAGTGCGTGACAGGCCATGAGCTGTGTAACCTGCCTGTGCTCTGTTCTCCCACGGGAAATGCAGCTCCTCATTGCCCCACGGGCTGGTGTAAGGAGCCTAGTGCATTGTGTATGTAGAGAAGTGTGCGGAGCTCAGTGCGTGGCAAGTGGTAAACCCTCACTACAGGTGCTGATTTTCATTCCTGGTGGATCCAGATGTTTGCACCCATTTTACGTAAATTACCTCCCCACTGTACATAGTCTTATAGTTTCTGTTTATTGTCGCATGGACCAAACTGCATGCTCCTTACAATCAGGAGAGTGATGTTAACCTTCAGGGTTGACCATACAATTGCTCCATAAATAGTTATCATGTTGATTGACTGAACTCCTACTGTATGTAGTACATAAAATTAAGTACTGGACCCCAGATGTACCTATCTTGGAGGAACTTGTGGTTTAACAAAGAATTTTTTAAGAGATAGAATTTTTTTTTTCCTCTTCTACAGTTCAAATTTACTCGCTGCTAGAGAATCCCAGGGACGGGGGAGCCTGGTGGGCTGCCGTCTATGGGGTCGCACAGAGTCGGACACGACTGCAGCGACTTAGCAGCAGCAGCAGCAGCAGCAGAGATGAACTATGACTGGAAAGTGAAGCACATGCGTGCTTCTGTGTTTCTTTGGTTAGCATGGACAGGCCTAGTAAATAGTAGAACCCTGGCCTGAGATGGAGTCTGGAGAACCTGTTTTCTGTGCTGTGAGTGACTGTCTCCCTGGCTGCCCCTCTGAATCTTGGTACCAACGAGATGATGAGGTAGATTGGGTAGATCTACCAATGAGGTCAACGTCATCTGTTAAGTACTGGGGTGTGTTACCGACTTTGAGCTTCATAGTTCTCTCACCTGTAAAATGGAGTGATCATCCTGCCCATGGAAGGATTAAATTAGGCTGTGTTAAAGTGTCTGGCCAGTGACATCTATTAGGCGCTCAGTGGGTAGCAGCTAACATTCTTCAGCTTCAGCTCGCAGCTCAGTCCCAGGGTCCTTTATGGATGGAGCTGCCCTCCTCCGTGGATTGACTTACTGGCTCCCTCTCCTCTCCTTGGCAGGGGCTTCTCTGGTGGTTCAGTGGTAAAGAATCTACTTGTAATGCAGAAGACAACCTAGGATAGATCCCAGGGATGGGAAGAGGCCCTGGTGAAGGAAATGGCACTCCATTCCAGTATTTTGGCCTGAGAAATCCCATGGACAGAGGAGCCTGGTGGGCTACAGTCCATGGGGTTGCAAATACAACTTAGTGACTAAATAACAACTCCCCTTGGTAGGGATGGCTCCTATCTTGCTCACTGCTGTCTCTCCAGCACCTTCCAGTGACTGGCACATGAATGGAGCTTTATATTTCAGTGTTTGACAAATGAAGATTCTGTTATAGATGTAGGAACCACATGGCTTCTTCCTATAGGAATTTTCTCCATTCACGATATGGAAGGTGCCCAGCCTGCCACAAAAGGGCTTCTATAAAATACCTATGAGATTTTCTACTCTTTAAATATATTTATATCTCTAACTTTGTTCCTCAAAATTTAAATATAAAATTATCATATGATCCTACAATTCCACTTCTGGGTACATTTCTAAAAGAATTGAAAGCAAGGAATTAAACAGATATTTGCACATCCATGTTCATGGCAACATTATTCACAATATCCAAAGGGTGGAAATGACCTAAATGTCAGTTTGGGATAAGCAAAATGTGGTATATATACACAACAGAATATCATTCAGCTTTCAAAAGAAAGAAAGAAAGAAGCACAAAGGGAACTCCCTGACAGTCCAGTGTTTGGGAGTCCACGTTTTCACTGCGTGGGGTCCAGGTTCGATCCCTAGTCAGGGAACTAAGATCTTGCATGACACGCAGACCAGCCAAAACGAAAACCAAAAAATAAATATCATGTTAGTGTGCTTTCTTAACAACAACCAGAAAGGAACACAATTCCAGTACATGCTATATACTATGGACGAACCTTGAAAACACTATGTTACGTGAAATGCCAGACACAAAAAGACAAATGCTGTGATTCCTTTCACGTGAAGTATCTAGAATAAGCAAATTCCTAGAGACAGAAAGGAGAGCAAAGGTTCCCAGGAAGGGAAGGCAGAAGGGAGAGTTATTCTACAATGGAGAGTTTTTGTTTGAGATGGAAAATGGGTGGAGATGGATGGGGATAGAGGATTATACAACAATGGGAGTCTACCTAATGCCTCTGAATTGCACTTAGAAATGGCTAAAACGGGAAGCCTCATGTTATGTCTACTTGCCACAATACAAACAACCTTACGTAGGATAGTTGACACCAGTACGAGAGTCTGCTCTGCTCAGTGGGAGCAGGGGCAGGGAAGAGGCCACCCCGTGGAAACTCCAGCTTGGTCAACACTCCCAGGGCTGCTGGGCGTTCTAATTACCACTGGCACTCAACTGTTCCTCATGGTCTCAACGGGAGGCTATGGCACTTGGCCCCTGTTGGATCCTGATTGCCCCGCAGAGCTGCCTTCCCCGCTGTAATTGTCTTTTTGGATCACCCGGTAGAAGGAGAGCAATCATTTGCTTGAACCTGATTGCATCCTCAACATGACACTGGCTGCTGGGCGTAACAGCATGTCCGGAATTCAGCTGATTTGAAATGTTTTCCCCAACTGGCTTTCTCCCCACCTCGCGACCCAAGCCTATCTTCACTTCTTCGGCTTAACTCTGTCTCCCACTCTTCTCAATACGGTCCAACTGTCAGGGTAGAAATGGTATCCATGCCCCTCTGAATTTCCCATTGATATCAGATATCCATATCAGAATAAGCCTGTCTATACTGCATATCAGAAATGATTTTTTTTTTCCTCCTTAGCTGCCAGAACCGTTCCCATCACTGAGAATCAAATCTATTCCACAAGCTCATATATCATCATTACCCACAATACAGATTCTGAAATCCAAGCAGACCTGGCAATTTTATTGATGCTCAGAGCGGAACAGAGCCCAGGTCACCCTGAATCCGTTGCGCTGGCTTTGCCTTGCTGACAACAACAAACGTGTCACTGATAAAATTACTGGAGCAAAGATGACTTGGTAAGTTCAGCGCAGAATGCAACTTGTCAGTGACAGGGGTGGGATATTTTTATCCTTCTAACTCAATGCTAATGAAGTTGGTGGGAATAACTCCTGCCTGAAAAGGTGCACCTCAGGGAACAGGGAGAAGCAGAAAAGCACTAGAGTCGGCTTGTTCTCAGAGTCATTTTTCTCGATAGAGCTATGATTTAATCAGGGGATCTTAAAAAGAGCCGAGAAGTTGGGGGCCCAGAGCAATAACCAATAAGGTCGGATTTGTCACTCATAAGCATGGCCCCTGGATCAGCTCTGGGAGGCTGAGCGAAGCCGTCACACCTGGGTCTCAATGTTCTCATTTGTGCACTGGAAGTCATAGTGTATGGCCCTTTGCTCTTTTGAGGATTACATGCTGTTTATTAGGTGACTGGAGATGTAAGGTGAGAAAGACCACACGATCATTTTAACAAGGGTTGAAGTGGGGAAAGAAAAATGCTCGCTCCATCATGAGAGGTTACTGTCTGGCTCTGTAAGGGGATGTGAAGGGGGAAGGGAGGGGGGGCAATCAGAAAGGGGGAAGATGTCAGTTGATTGGAGGAAAGTGAAGGAAAGAAGAAAGAATAAAGACATCTGTCAGGAGTCCCCAAACCTATCCTCAGGTGTGACGATTCGCCGAAAGGACTCACAGGACCCTGAAAACATGCTATAGCCATGGCTACGCCTGTTATGGCAAAAGGAGGCAGATTAAAGTCAGCAAAGGAAAAAGGTGCTGCAGAGACCAGGCACAGGGCTCCCAGCTGTCTTCTCCTGGTGGAGTTTCATAGACAGCACTCAGTTCTCCCAGGAGTGCTGTGTGACAACACATTAATTAAGTGCTGCCAGTCTTGGTGTGCAGAGTTTTCTTGGAGATCAATCAGTCGCACAGTCGTGGAGCACCCGTATGAGTGACATTGACTCCTCAATCTCCAGCCTCCGTTGGAGGTCAAAGTTTCAGGGATACAAAAATACATAAGCCATAATATTAGCATAAACGATCCATTGTGGCTTAAGGTCCAGGTAGACAGTGACATGGCTATCAGCTATGATGTTTCATGGGCCCAGAGGTGACGTCTCAGGAGCCAGTTAAGGACCAGTCCTTTCTTAGAAGTGCTGTATGTTCAGGCACCCCTGTCTGTTAAGCCTTTACTGCACAGACATGGAAAGAAATAGAGCCTGAATCCCTACTACTCATCCATCTTAAGGGTTGTTCTTGTTTAGTTACTCAGTTGTGTCCAGCTCTTTGGACCTCATGGATTGTAGCCCGCCAGGCTCTTCTGTCCATGGGATTTTCCAGGCAAGAATACTGGAGTGGGTTGCCATTTTCTTCTCCATGGGATCTTCCCCACCCAGGGATTGAATCCGTGTCTCCTGCATTAGCAGGTGGATTCTTTACTGCTGAACCTCCAGGGAAGGCCATCTTAAGAGTAGGTCCCTGCTAAGTGAGCTTAACTCCTGCACGTATGTACTAGCACATTACTAACATTACAGTTACTGCAAACACAAATTCACCCATTACCACTTCTTTCTTTCAAGCGTTTCTCAACTGTTTTCAGGTTAGGAGAGTGTTTTACCTTCTCTTGTTACCTTTTCGTGTGTTTCTTTTAAAAGTCAAAGACAGCATAACCCAGCGTCTTTCCCTTTTCCTTGACTGCCTGTATGTTCAGGGTTAAGTTTCCTGCTCATTGGAGCGACTTTCTCAGACTGTTTTCTGGCATCATTGCTGCCTTCTCTTCCCCTTTTCAGTATGACAGAGTAGAAAAATCAGGACTTTGGAACAAAGGTATGGACTCAAATACTGGCTACTCAACATGCTGGCTGTGTGGCTTCAGATAAGCACTTAGCCCATTCAAACATGCTTTCTTGGTAAAAAGGACTTTGCAAAGTTGTTGTAAGGATTAGAGATAAGGATATAAAATGCCTCCTGTTTGATGGGTGCTAAACAAAGGGTGAAAGTGAAATGAAAGTCATTCAGTCATGTTCGACTCTTTGTGACCCCGTGGACTGTAGAGTCCATGGAATTCTCCAGGCCAAAATACTAGAGTGGGTTTCATTCAGTTCAGTCACTCAGTTGTGTCCGACTCTTTGGGACCCCATGAACTGCAGCACGACAGGCCTCCCTGTCCATCACCAACTCCCAGAGTTTACTCAAGCTCATGCCCATTGAGTTGGTGATGACATCCAACCATCTCATCTTCTGTTGTGCCCTTCTCCTCCCACTTTCAATCTTTCCCAGCATCAGGGTCTTTTCCAATGAGTCAGCTCTTTGCATCAGGTGACCAAAGTATTGGAGTTTCAGCCTCAACATCAGTCCTTCCAGTGAATATTCAGCACTGATTTCCTTTAGGATGGACTGGTTGGATCTCCTTGCAGTCCAAGGAACTCTCAAGAGTCTTCTCCAACACCACAGTTCAAAAACATCAATTCTTCGGCACTCAGCCTTCTTTATAGTCCAACTCTCATATCCATACACAACTCCTGGAAAACTATAGCCTTGACTAGATGGATCTTTGTTAGCAAAGTAATGTCTCTGCTTTTTAATATGTTGTCTAGGTTGGTCATAACTTTCCTTCCAAGGAGTAAGCGTCTTTTAATTTCATGGCTGCAGTCACCATCTGCAGTGATTTTGGAGCTCCAAAAAATAAAGTCTGACACTGTTTCCACTGTTTCCCCGTCTATATCCCATGAAGTGATGGGACTAGATGCCATGATTTTAGTTTTTTGAATGCTGAACTTTAAGCCAACTTTTTCCCTCTCCTCTTTCACTTCCCTCAAGAGGCTCTTTAGTTCCTCTTCACTTTCTGCCATAAGGGTGGTGTCATCTGCATATNTCCAAAAAATAAAGTCTGACACTGTTTCCACTGTTTCCCCATCTATTTCCCATGAAGTGATGGGACCAGATGCCATGATTTTAGTTTTTTGAATGCTGAACTTTAAGCCAACTTTTTCCCTCTCCTCTTTCACTTCCCTCAAGAGGCTCTTTAGTTCCTCTTCACTTTCTGCCATAAGGGTGGTGTCATCTGCATATCTGAGATTATTGATATATCTCCTGGCAATCATGATTCCAGCTTGTGCTTCTTCCAGCTCAGCGTTTCTCATGATGTACTCTGCATAGAAGTTAAATAAGCAGGGTGACAATATACAGCCTTGATGTGCTCCTTTTCCTATTTGGAACCAGTCTGTTGTTCTATGTCCAGTTCTAACTGTTGCTTCCTGACCTGCATACATATTTCTCAAGAGGCAGGTCAGGTGGTCTGGTATGCCCATCTCTTTCAGAATTTTCCACAGTTTCTTGTGATCCACACAGGCAAAGGCTTTGGCATGTCAGTAAAACAGGAAATAGATGTTTTTATGGAACTCTCTTGCTTTTTCCATGATCCAATGTATGTTGGCAATTTGATCGCTGCTTCCTCTGCCTTTTCTATTCAAAATCCAACTTGAACATCTGGAAGTTCATGGTTCATGTACTGTTGAAGCCTGGCTTGGAGAATTTTGAGCATTACTTTACTAGCATGTGAGATGAGTACAATTGTGCGGTAGTTTGAGCATTCTTTGGCATTGCCTTTCTTAGGGATTGGAATGAAAACTGACTTTTCCAGTCCTGTAGCGACTGCTGAGTTTTCCAAATTTGCTGGCATATTGAGTGCAGCACTTGCACAGCATCATCTTTTAGGACTTGAAATAGCTCCACTGGAATTCCATCACCTCCACTAGCTTTGTTCATAGTGAGTGGGTAACCTTTCCCTTTTCCAGGGGATCTTCCCAACCCAGGGATCGAACTCAGGTCTCCCACATTGCAGGCAGATTCTTTACCAGCTGAGTCACCAGGGAAGCCCCCAAAAGGGTAGCTATTCTTATTACCCTGTCTTTCCCCCTGTATTAGTGGATTATTTT
This sequence comes from Neotragus moschatus, assembly GCA_006410615.1. Lineage (NCBI taxonomy): Eukaryota > Metazoa > Chordata > Mammalia > Artiodactyla > Bovidae > Neotragus > Neotragus moschatus. The sequence goes on along the minus strand of SJYA01001766.1, from coordinate 11,819 downwards.
TACCTCTCTGCCTGAGGGTTTGGGGGGAGTTAAATTAAATTTCCTTAAATCTCAATTGGTAGTTGACAGGATATAAACATATAAACAGCTTGTGAGAGTCTGGGTTAATCACTTTGTGTCATGGATGTAAGAACTGGCCTCCCAGGTCTCTGGTTGCAGGGAGTATACTCTACTGATGGCCCCCTGCTTTTCTGCACCTGAGCTGAGGCCACCTTCTTATGGGCTGCTCCCTGATAAATGCCACAGGAATAGTAAGGCAGCCCATTCTCAGGAAATGTCATATCCCTCTCACAAACAACTTTGCCCCAGTGGCCTTCCTGAACTTTCCTTAGAACTAACTGCACTGCATTCAAGATACTTCCACTGGACCACCGGTCCTTCCCGCATCCTGTCTCTTTCACTCAAGTCAGAGCTGTATATGGAGTGACGTCTCTTTCAGCTTTTCCTGGAGCCCACCTTATTTTTCTCTCGCAGATGTTTTCCATCATAAGTTTCTTGCATATTTAATCTCGCCCTGACACGTGCTTCTTGGAGGCTCCATTCTTGCCTTAGACTGTTGACCTAGAGCGTGGTGGTTGACACAGTGGGCTGCTCCTTATAGGAATAAGCTTTACCCGTCACAGACCCAATATGGTACCGGTAGTTTCCTTACACTGTACTGACCCAAGTACTGGTTCTGCAAAAATTTACAAGTGCAATAACCAGAGACACTCCCTTGGGTTACTTGGTTGCACTTTGAAAGGAAAGGATGGTCCACACAGCTTCCCTCTGGGTCATGAGACTTTCCCAGACAAAAGCTAACATCAGAAAGAGCACGCCTGGTCCTCAGGGGGTGGATTGGGCTGTTTAAAAGTTCTGATCTGCGTGTTTTTAGGCAGTATTTCCCTTCCTTAAGCTAAACGCCTCCCACCCAGGAGCATTCATTCCTCCTCAACTGACTAAATTACACTTGAGCACAGATTCTCAGCTGTTTACCTTCTCACTTCAATCAATAAGGATGTGAGAGCAAATAGCTTGACATCTATTAGTTGAAGCAGCGTGCACACATTGGTGAGGTTGTTACTGTGCTCCAAGTCTGTTCAGGGAACTGAAATCAATTGAAACTATTCCGAGAGTCTGAATTTGGGACAGTTTGAATGCTGCCTAGTCTCTGCCAGGACACTTCTTCTTCTGAATGTGTCTGTAATGCTGGAACATTCCTTGCCATGTATTTGCACTCAGCTGGCACAGTTTACCTGTTTTTAGATACAAGCCTCAGTCACAACCATGGGTCCGACGAGGAAACCTCTGCTAGCACTGAAGCCCAGAGGCCTGACCAAGGGGAGAGGGGTTGGAGTGAGTATGCCAAGGATGGTCCCTGTAGCCAGAGGCAGGCAGTTGATAACAGGTGTGCAATCAGCCAAGATCTCCACCCATGGATGGAAGCTTTGGATGTAGGCAGGGGATGTCAGATAGCTGGAAATAGGCAGAACTCCAAGCACAGTGGTGGTCAAACCCAGGAAAATTTGTCAGGAGGGGATGTGGTTCCATTCCTTGAGAAGGAAGGATCCTGGAAAGGAAAGCATACAGCCTCTGTATGCTGAGGCTGAGGCAGAAAAATCAGGAAGCCAGTTATTAGCAGGAGACTGGTGGAGAAAATAATGCAGGAGCCCAAGTGCTGGAATGCATGGCCAGAGTGGGGACTGTGACAAGGCCGACAGTGCTCCAAGGGAAAGCTACTCAGGATTATCATGACCAAGGGGAAGATCTGTGTCTGATTATGGTCTGGAAGGAGGATGAGTTTCCTACAGGTCTATGGGAAGGGGCTGGGGAGACAGGAAAGGAACAAGAAAGAAAGGAATTAAGTTAAGAAAGTTCCAACCAGAATTGAAAGAGACACGTGTACACCAATGTTCATCGCAGCACTATTTACAATAGCCAGGACATGGAAGCACCCAGATATCCATCGGCAGACAAATGGATAAGAAGCTGTGGTACATATACACAATGGAATATTACTCAGCCATCAAAAAGAATGAATTTGAATCAGTTCTAATGAAGTAGATGAAACTGGAGCCTATTATACAGAGTGAAGTAAGTCAGAAAGAAAAACACCAATACAGTATACTAACACATAACTCTTATGGCAGAAAGTGAAGAACTAAAGAGCCTCTTGATGAAAGTGAAAGAGGAGAGTGAAAAAGTTGGCTTAAGGCTCAACATTCAGAAAACTAAGATCATGGCATCTGGTCCCATCACTTCATGGCAGATAGATGGGGAAACAGTGGAAACAGTGGCTGACTTTATTTTTCTGGGCTCCAAAATCACTGCAGATGGTGATTGCAGCAATGAAATTAAAAGACGCTTACTCCTTGAAAGGAAAGTTATGACAAACCCAGACAGCATATTCAAAAGCAGAGACATTACTTTGCCCATAAAGGTCTGTCTAGTCAAGGCTATGGTTTTTCCAGTGGTCAGGTATGGATGTGAGAGTTGGACTATAAAGAAAGCTGAGCACTGAAGAATTGATGCTTTTGAACTGTGGTGTTGGAGAAGACTCTTGAGAGTCCTGTGGACTGCAAGGAGATCCAATCAGTCCATTCAAAAGGAGATCAGTCCTGCGTGTTCATTGGAAAGACTGATGTTGAGGCTGAAACTCCAGGACTTTGGCCACCTCATGCGAAGAGCTGACTCATTGGAAAAGACCCTGATGGTGGGAAAGATTGAGGGCAGGGGGAGAAGGAGACAACAGAGGATAGATGGTTGGATGGCATCATTGACTCGATGGACATGGGTTTGGGTGAACTCCAGGAGTTGGTGATGGACAGGGAGGCCTGGTGTGCTATGGTTCATGGGGTTGCAAAGAGTTGATCACGACTGAGCAACTGAACTGAACTGATATATATGGAATTTAGAAAGATGGTAACAATGACCTATATGAGAGACAGAAAGAGACACCGATGTAAAGAACAGTCTTTTGCACTCTGTGGGAGAGGGCAAGGGTGGGATGGTTTGGGAGAATAGCACTGAAACATGTATATTACCATATGTGAAACAGATCGTCAGTCCAGGTTCGATGCATGAGACAGGGTGCTCCGGGCTGGTGCACTGGGATGACCCTGAGGAATGGGATGAGGAGGGAGGTGGGAGGGGGTTCAGGATGGGGGACACATGTACACCCATGGCTGATTCATGTCAATATATGAAACAAACCACTGTAATATTGTTAAGTAATTAGCCTCCAATTAAATTAATTAATTTTTTAAAAAGTTAAGAAAATTCCAGAGATTGGAATACAAGCAAAAGAGTACAGCAAGAAGCACGAAAGATCAAGATTTAGGTAGAAGGACCCTCCCTGCCTCTATGGTCCTCTAACACTTCATTGTCAAAAACGTCACAAAAGCTATAGGTTTCCTTGCTCTCTGAGCCTGTGCATGGTTCCTATGTGGGGTAGGCGCCCTCTTGGCTAATTCAGCTCTAGAAGTCTTGGTAACTTGGCCCTCCTCTTAGCTGGGCTGCACTAGACCCTCTTGTGCTACCTCCCCAGAAGCCAACATAGAGACTGGAGCTTCCCCAAGTGCCTCAGCCAACTTTGTTCAAGGGAACGCTACTCTTAGGGGATTTGTGAATGGAGGCATCATTGTGGCTATGCCGCTTTGGCTTCTTTTCCTTTCAGAGGGTGTCCAAGACTATCTGTGCATCTTTCTTTCTCCTTAATAAGGAAATCAGAGGCATTTTTTATTGGCCATCAGCAGCTCCAAACTATGAGCCACCATAAAGCCATTAGCCTTCCTGGTTTTCCATGCTACCACCCAATGGCCATTCACTCTGTGACTCAGGCCTTTAGCCTTTGCTCCTTTGACACCGCATTGTAGTATCTCTGTTAACTTTTCCTCCTTCCTGGGAACTGCCATTTTAGCTGCTCATTTGCTTAATTTACCTCTATTGCAGATACTTACAAAAAGACTGAAGATGTAACAGATGGTGCCTTGGGATGGATGGATGTTATGGATGTAGAACTGTCAACACACCTATCTCAATCCCATTTTAACTTTCACATTATGTTTCCCGATGGATTGTTGACAATGGGCTAAGCTGATGTGTGCTGCCAGCACTTGAATTCACATCAAGTTTAGTCATTCTTTTCTTCCTCCTGTTCTTCCTCACTCTACTCTCACTATATTTGGCTTCTCAGTGCTTTCATAATGATCTCTATAGCATCTTTAAAAACTATTCCACCTCATTTAAAATGTGGCATAAATGATGGGGGTTTTGACAAATTAAATAATAATAAGAAACCATTTCCAATATTCTGTATTTTTCCATTAAGTTCCCCCCAAATAGTGATTATAGCAGTAACATTCTCGCTCCACAGTTAATGATGTGCTAGCCCTGGTTTCATTAAAAATCTCATTATTCAAAGATTTATAACTCAGCCCAAGAAATCTCCCATGAAGTTGGAAATAGACCCAGTCTCAGTACAGAAAGTTACTTTTAAAGTATTTGAGTGAGGACTGAGTATACAGTGAAGAGACTGGTTAATAAATGGACATCTCAGGATGTTGAAATGATCAGGAAAAAAAAAAACCCAACAATGTGAAACTTAACATATGTTACTGTTGAGTACTATATGCAGGCTAAAAAGTTGTGAAATAGAAAGAATGGATATTTGTGAGTTAGAAGATCTGACTTTACTCCTGATTCTGTTCCCTAATCACTGTTTGAGCAATTTTCTGGAACTTTCTGAGTAAAGCGACTTTATCCATCTAAAGAACGACCATGTGATCTCTAATATCCATTTATACTCTTAAAACATCAACTGATTATAAAGTAGAGATTTAATTCCCTCATTAAAAGGAACAAGGACTACTCCGCAGAAGTGGCTGATTTCAGGGTTGGAATAATGTGGATGAGTCTGGAATGTCTTGTCTTGCCAGAAATTAAGGAAGTGCTCAAAGAGGTGCTGGGAACATGATAAAAGGAAGCAAGTGCCACCTTGAAGTGCTCTCACTGGCCAAATATGGGACTATTGGAGCACTAACATATTTAAATATGACAATAAATTATGAGAGACAGAACTAGAGAGATTAAAAAAAGAGCAAATAATAAAGCAAATGGAGCAAAATGTTACCAAAAATACATTTTTTTCCTAATTTCTTTAGGAGAAAAGTTAGGCCATTTATGTGAGATTTTTCTTGTTTCTTGAGGCAGGCCTGTACCACTATAAATTCCTTTCTTAAGACTACTTTTGCTTTGTCCCATAGATTTTGGAAAGTTGTGTTTCTATTTTTCTTTAGTCTCAGGCTATTCTTTGATATCTTTTCTGATATCTTCTTTGACTCATTGCTTTTTTAGTAGCATGTTGTTTTGTCTTTATGTGTATGTGTGTTTTTTTCAGTTTTCTTCCTCAAATTGATTTCTAGTTTCATGACATTGTGGTTGGAAAAGATGTTTGATATGATTCCAGTCTTCTTCAATTTGTTGAGACTTGTTTTGTGGCCTAGCACATGATCTATCCTAGAGAGAGCTCCATGTGCACTTAAAAAGTCTGTATATCCTGTTGCTTTGGGGTATAATGTTCTCTCTATATATATTAAGATATTTGGTCCAATATATCATTTAAGGTCATAGTTTCATTATTGATTTTTTGTCTGGATGATCTATCCATTGATATAAGTGGGGTATTAAAGTTTCCTACTATTATTGTACTGCTGTCATTTCTTTGTTTCTGTTAACATTTGCTTTATATACTTAGGTGCTCCCATGTTAACTGCACATATATTCTCTTCTTGTCTTGACCCCTTTATTATTATATAACACTCTGATTTATCTTTTGTTATAGACTTTGTTTTAAAGTCTATTTTGTCTGATATGAATATTGCCACCTCAACTTTTTTGTTATTTCCATTTGCATGGAAACGCTTTAATATTCCCTCACTTTGTGTGTGATTATAGCTGTGAAGTGAGTCTCTTACAGGCAGCACATAGTTGGAGCTTCATTTTTTATCCATTCAGCTACCCTATGTCTTTTGATTGAAACATTTAGTTGAATTATATTTAAAGTGATTATTGATAGATATGTATTTATTGCCATTTCATTACTTGTTTTTCTGCTTGTTTTTGTAGTTCTTATTTATTCTTTTCTTCTTCATCTAATCTTTTCCTTTGTGGCTTGATGTGAATTTTTTAGCGTCATATTTAGGTTCTTTTCTTTTTGTTTTTTGGTGTATTCACTGTAGTTTTTTGTTTTGTTTTATTTCATTTGTCTTGTTTGTGGTTATTGTAAGGATCATTTATATCAGCAGACATGTTATCTATTTGTTTTAAACTGGTGATCATTTAAACTAAAATACATTCTAAAAGATTTACATTTTAATCTACCCCCGCATTTTATATTTACTGTCATGTTTTACATCTTTATCTGTATCCCTTAACTGTTTTTTATAGTTTATTTTACTGATGTTTAACCCTTATAATACTAACTTTTAAATGGTTGATCCACGGCCTAAACTATATATTTACCTTTACCAAGGAGATTTATTTTCTTCATGTATTTTCCTCTTATTTCTTATTATAAACCTTTTGTTTTTTCCTTAAAGAAGAGTCTTTAATGGTTAGTGCAAAATCAGTTTGGTGGTGAGGATCTCTTAGTTTTTTGAGAAATTCGACTTCTCCTTAAATTCTGAATGATATTCTTGTCAAGTAGAGTATACTTGGTTGTAGAGCTTTTCCTTTCAGATCTTTATATATATCATCCCACACCTTTCTGGCCTTCAAGTTTCTGATGAAAAGTTCCCTTGTATGTGACTGGTTTTCTCTTTTTGATATGAAATTTCTCTCTTTAATTTTGCCATTTTAATTATGATATGTCTTGGTGTGGGTCTCTATGGGTTCAGGCTTCCCTGATAGCTCAGATGGTAAAGAATCCTCTTGCAATGCAAGAACTGTAGTTTGAGTTCTAGGTCGGGAAGATCTGCTGGAGAAGGGATAGGCTACCCACTCCAGTATTCTTGGGCTTCCCTTGTGACTCAACTGGTAAAGAATCTGCCTGGATTGTGGGAGATCTGGGTTCTGTCCCTGGGTTGGGAAGATCTCCTGGAGAAGGGAAAGGCTACCCATTCCAGTATTCTGGGCTGGAGAATTCCATGCACTGTATAGTTCATGGGGTTTGCAAAGAGTCAGACATGACTGAACAACTTTCACTTCACTTCATTTCTTTGGGTTTGTCTTGTTGGGAACTCTTTGCTTCTTGGACCTTAATATGTTTCTTTCCTCAGGTTAGGGATGTTTTCAGCCATTATCCTATCAAATAAATTTTCTGCCTCTTTCTTCTCATTCTGGAACAAATATTAGTCCTCTTGACATTGTCTCAGTTCAGTTCAGTTCAGTCACTCAGTCGAGTCCGACTCCCTGTGACCCCATGAACTGCAGCATGCCAGGCCTCCCTGTCTATCACCAACTCCCAGAGTCTACCAAAACCCATGTCCTTTGAGTCAGTCATGCCATACAATCATCTCATTCTCTGTTGTCCCCTTCTCCTCCTGCCCTCAATCTTTTCCACCATCACGGTCTTTTCAAATGAGTCAGCTCTTTGCATCAGGTAGCCAAAGTATTGGAGTTTCAGCTTCAAAATCAGTCCTTCCAATGAATATTCAGGACTGATTTCCTTTAGAATGGACTTGTTGGGTCTCCTTGCAGTCCAAGGGACTCTCAAGAGTTTTCTCCAACACCACAGTTCAAAAGCATCAATTCTTTGGCACTCAGCTTTCTTTATAGTCCAACTCTCACATCCATACATGACTACTGGGAAAATCCATAGCCTTGACTAGACGGACCTTTGTTGGCAAAGTAATGTCTCTGCTTTTCAATATGCTGTCTAGTTTGCATATTAGGTTGCATATGCTTTCCTTCCAAGAAGTAAGCGTCTTTTAATTTCATGGCTGCAGTCACCATCTACAGTGATTTTGGAGCCCCCCAAAATAAAGTCTGACACTGTTTCCACTGTTTCCCCACCTATTTCCTATGAAGTGCTGGGACCGGATACCATGATGTAGTTTTCTGAATGTTGAGCTTTAGGCCAACTTTTTCACGCTCCACTTTCACTTTCATCAAGAGGCTCTTTAGTTCCACTTCACTTTCTGCCATAAGTGTGGTGTCCTCTGCTTATCTGAGGTTATTGCTATTTCTCCCGGCAATCTTGATTCAAGCTTGTGCTTCTTCCAGCTCAGTGTTTCTTATGATGTACTCTGCAAATAAATTAAATAAGCAGGGTGACAATATACAGCCTTAATGTACACCTTTTCCTATTTGGAACCAGTCTGTTGTTCCATGTCCAGTTCTAATGGTTGCTTCCTGACCTGCATACAGATTTCTTAAGAGGCAGGTCAGGTGGTCTGGTATTCCCATCTCTCTCAGAATTTTCCACAGTTTATTGTGATCCACACAGTCAAAGGCTTTGGCATAGTCAATAAAGCAGAATAGATATTTTTACGGAACTCTCTTGCTTTTTTGATGATCCAATGCATGTTGGCAGTTCCTCTGCCTTTTCTAAAACCATTTTGAACATCTGGAAGTTCATGGTCCACGTATTGCTGAAGCCTGGCTTGGAGAATTTTGAGCATTACTTTACTAGCATGTGAGATGAATGCAATTGTGCAGTAGTTTGAGCATTCTTTGGCATTGCCTTTCTTTGGGATTGGAATGAAAACTGACCTTTTGCAGTCCCGTGGCCACTGCTGAGTTTTCCAAATTTTCTGGCATATTGAGTGCAAGCACTTTCACAACATCATCTTTCAGGATTTGAAATAGCTCCACTGGAATTCCACCACCTCCACTAGCGTTGTTCGTAGTGATGCTTCCTTAAGGCCCATTTGACTTCGCATTTCAGGATGTCTGGCTCTAGGTGAGTGATCACACCACTGTGGTTATCTGGGTCATGAAGATCTTTTTTGTACAGTCTGTGTATTCTCGTCACCTCTTCTTAATATCTTCTGCTTCTGTTAGGTCCATACCATTTCTGTCCTTTATTGAGCCTGTCTTTGCATGTTCCCTTGGTATCTCTAATTTTCTTGAAGAGATCTCTAGTCTTTCCCATTCTATTTTTCTCTATTTCTTTGCATTGATCGCTGAGGAAGGCTTTCTTATCTCTGCTTGCTATTCTTTGGAGCTCTGCATTCAAGTCCCATTAATCATTAATCATTTTTTCTGTTCTGATTGGGTGATTTCCACCATTCTGGCTTTATTGTTGCTTATGGATTCTTCTGTATCACCTAATCTGTTGTTAAGCCTTACAGTGTAGTTTTCATTTCAGTCATTATATTTTTATCTTTGATTGGTTCCTTTTTTATACTTTTTAGGTCTTTGTTGAAGTTCTCACTGTGTTCCTCTATTCTTTTTCCAAGTTCAGTAATCATTATTAAGACTATTGCTTTGAATTCTTTATTAGGTAAATTACTTATCTCCATTTCATTAGAGTTTGTTTGTTGTTCTTGTTTTTCTTGGATTTTATCTTGTTCTTTTGTTTGGAACATATTCCTATATCTTCTCATTTTGTTTGACTTTCCCTGTTTGTCTCTATGAAATAAGGTAAAACAGTCATCTATTTTGGTCTTGAATGTATGTCCTTGTGTGGGAGTGTCCCTACACTGTGTGTGCCCAGTGGCTTCAGTGGGAAAGCTAGATCTGAAGCAACATGGTCTGAGGCTTTTGCCAGAACTTGCCAGGGCTGTTACCTTTGCAGGAGTGGACTGAAGCCAGGTGAGGGTGAGGGACGTGGGTTTGAGCTGGAGCTGGGTGCAAGTCAGGGCTTCTCCTCAGCATGGTGGAGACTGCCACTTTGGCAAGGGCTGGAGTTTGGTGGCAGCCATGAATTCTCCCACTGTATGTTAGTGGCTGCCACCTAGGCAGTTGGTTGATGGGCAGTTGGAGCCAAAAGGGCTAGAGTTGGAGGGCTTGCTAGGATGGTCTTGGAAGGCAAGCTACAGCATCAGGCACTTTCTCTGTGCTGGAACTGGCAGCAAGAAAATCTGTGTGTGTGCCCTTAGAGGGCAGATCTTGGTTTTCTACAGCCCTCTGGCAAGTCCCTGGAGAAGGAAATGGCAACCCACTCCAGTATTCTTGCCTGGAGAATCCCAGGGATGGATGAGCCTAGTGGGCTGCCATCTATGGGGTCTCACAGAGTCTGACATTACTGAAGCAACTTAGCAGCAACAGCAGCTGGCAAGTCCCACTGGTTTTCAAAACCAGCTAAGAGAGTCATCTTCGCAGTGCCAGATCCCATCAGTATACAAGTGCCCAACATTGACCTGAATCTCTCAGTTGTTAGGGAGGATCTTCAAGCTTGTAATATGCCCCTCCTCTTCTGGGTCACCCACTAGGGTATGGGACCCCATAAGATCACTTCTCTTCCCCTTCTATCATTCTTGGTTTTTTTTTTTTTTTTTTTCTTTCTTTCTATCCTTGCTTATAGGAGAGCCATTCTACTCATCTTCAGGTCATTCTCAGAGACAGTTCTTCTATGTGCATTTGTACTTTTGATGTGTTTGTGAGAGGAGCTAAGCTTAGGAGCTTCCTACTCTGCCATCTTGATTCTGTCTCCTTATTTTTCCTTTTTAATGTGTAAACTTTGAGTTACCTGACTTAGAGTTCAGGTAGGAAAAATCAAAACCTGAGAGATAAATGTGCAATGCAAGCCAAAATTGCAATACGAGGTAAAATATATAATCTTAGTACTTGTTCTACAGCAAACCTACATGTTCAGTAGATTATGTTAGAACACATCTAAAGTGCTGGGGTTACTGCCTGCTGAGTTTTTCTCATTAAATGAGATTCTGAAAAACTTAGGTATATTCTCAGAAGGGTGACTAGAATGGTGAAAGGAACAAGCTATAAAAAGAAATTCAAGGAACTAGTAAAAGGCAACTGAAGTCAGCATGGGTGAGATGATAATTATTATCCGATATCTGAAGAACTGGAATGCTCCAGAGAATAAAATATATTCACTTTAGCTCTACAGGGCAGGACCATAGGTAGATTTGGTTGCACATGAAGAGGTAAACTTTTTCTATTAAATTTTGCCATGAATGAAATAGTTCCCAAGAAGTAATGAATTATCCTTACCATTTTAGCCTTTACAGTAATTGATCAGAAGCATTTCCCAAAGAATTGTCACTGGGAGGGGATGGTTGGTCTAAATTGGTGCTTCTCAATCCATTGGCTAGATAACTTTGGAAATTATTGGAATTGTTTTAAGAGATAGTCAAATCAGCATGCAACCCAAGTTATCTCTAGATCCAATAAATAAAAGTCTTTTACTTGTATTTGATACTGTTTTCAAAATGTATGTGGATGTTATTTGATTATTAAATAGTTTCATTTCAAAAGCTTTCAGAATCGACACTCCCTCATGATATTACATTTTGTTTCTGTATCCATATTAAAAGAATAATTATAATCATCTGTGAAATCTATGCTTTTTCTTTTTTTGTTCTCCTATAGAAGACTTAAAGAAACAGAGGTGAACTCTATTCTTCAATATTATAGATATTAATCTTCCAAGTTGTTAATAAATTTAGTGGAATTCTAATTAAAATTTTGACTAGTTTTATGGTAGACAGATGTAGGAAGATTTGGCTAATTGTTTCTAAAATTTATTTGCAAGGATTAATGTTCAAGAAGGCCCTTTCCTCCCTTAAAAGTACTAACAAGAGGATTCATGTCCTACCAAATAGAAAACTCAAAACTACTACAGTGAAGCTGATGGAGAGCTCAAGTGAATGGAAGACGAGAAAGAATCTCAAGCCAGGCTCACATATATGAGAATTCAGTATGTGATCAAGATG
>SJYA01001765.1:290048-322193 GCA_006410615.1 Neotragus moschatus | reverse complement strand
TTCAAAAAGATACATGGAGAGAGAGAGAGAGAAAGAGAGAGAGAGAGAGAGAGGAAATGGCACTTCAGAAGCAGGAGTGAGAGAGTATGTAAGCAGCAGTGGGTAGATGGGAGTGATTTTCTTTGAAATAAGTCTCTATTTTCCTGTCCTATAATCCAGGTCCAAGAGAGAGATATCAGTTCAGTTCAGTTCAGTTGCTCAGTCATGTCTGATTCTTTGCAACCCCATGATTCGCAGCATATTTCCCCCAAATTGGCCACAATTTAAAAGGAGAAGAAACACATTTTGTTTTCCAGGTAGAACTAGGGAAATAAGAGGGGCTGTTTTTGTTGTTAAGTGGCTAAGTCATGCACAATTCTTTGCTACCCCATAGACTTTAGCACACCAGGCTCCTCTGTCCTCCATAATCCCCCAGAGTTTGCTCAAATTCATTTTGGTGATGCTGTCTAACCATCGTATCCTCTGCTGCACCCTTCTCCTTTTGTCTTCAATGTTTCCCAGCATCAGGGTCTTTTCCATTGACTCAGGTCTTTGCATCAGGTGGCCAAGTATTAGAGCTTCAGTTTCAGTAAGTCTTTCCAATGAATATGCATGGTTGATTTCCTTTAAGATTGACTAGTTTGACCTCCTTATAACTCAAGGGACATTAAAGAGGCTTCTCCAGCATCACATTCAAAAGCATCAATTCTTCCATGCTCAGCCTTCTACATGAACCAAGTTTCACATCCTTACATAACTACTGGAAAAAAACATTGTTGTCGTTTTGTCTCTCAGTCATGTTTGACTCTTTACAACCTCATATTCTATAGCCTGCCAGCATCAGCTATGACAAACCTTTGCAGGCAAATTGATTTTTGCCTCTGCTTTTTAATACACTATCTAGGTTTGTCATACCTTTCCTCCCAAGGAACAAGCATCATTTAACTTCATGGCTACAGTGACCATCAACAGTGATTTTGGAGCCCAAGAAACTAAAATCTGTCCTTGCTTCCACTTTTTCATCTTCTATTTTCCATGAGGTTAAGAGACTGTAAATTTGAAAATTTGTGTTTCAAACCAACTTTTTCACTCTCCTCTTTCACCCCCATCAAGAAGTTATTTAGTTCTTTTTCATGTTCTGCCATTAGAGTGGTATCTTCTGCATATCTGAGATTGTTGATATTTTTTCAGTAATCATGATTACAGTTTGTGATTCATCCAGACTGGCATTCTACATGGTGTACTCTGCATATAAAGGCTTCCCTGGTGGCTCAACAGTAAGGAATCGACCTGCCAGTGCAGGAGACAAGGTTGTATCCCTAGGTCAGGTACGTCCCCTGGAGAAGGAAACAGCAACCCACTCCAATATTAGTGAAAGTGAAGTTGATCAGTCACGTCCGATGCTTTGTGACCCCATGGACTGTAGCCTACCAGGTTCCTCTGTTCATGGGACTTTTCAGAAAAGAATATTGGAGTGGGTTGCCATTTCCTTCTCCAGGAGATCCTCCCAACCTAGGGACTGAACCCAGGTCTCCCGCATTGTATGCAAATGCTTTACTTCTGAGCCACTAGGGAAGCCCTATCTCCAATATTCTTGCCTGGCAAATACCATGGATACAGGAGTCTATGGAGTTACAAAGTTGGACATGACTTAGAGACTACAACAACAATGACACCTTTCCATATAAGTTAAATAAGCAGGGTGTCATAATCCTTTTCTAATTTTGAACCAGTCAGTTCCATGTACAGTTCTAATACTGTTTCATACTTGCTTTCTCCATTATTCAACCAGTGTTGGCAATTTGATCTCTGGTTCTTCTGCCTTTTTGAAATCTAGCTTTTATATCTGGAAGTTCTTGGTTCACTAACTGCTGAAGCCTAGCTTGAATGATTTTGAGCATGATATTGTTAGTATGTGAAATTAGCACTATTGTATGATAGTCTGAAGGCTTCCCTGGTGGCTCAGAGGTTAAAGTGTCTGTCTCCAATGTGGAAGATCCAGGTTTGATTCCTGAGTCAGGAAGATCCCCTGGAGAAGGAAATGGTAACCCATTCCAGTATTCTTGCCTGGAGAATCCCATGGATGGAGAAGCCTGGTAGGCTACAGTCCATGGGGTTGCAAAGAGTTGGACATGACTGAGCGACTTCACTTATGATAGTCTGAACAATCTTAAGTATTGTCCTTCTTTGGGATTGGGATGAAAACTGACCTTTACCAGTCCTGTGGCCACTGTTGTGTTTTCCAAATTTGCTGGCATATTGAATGCAATACTTTAATAGCATCATATTTTAGGATTTTAAGTAGCTCAGCTGCAATTTCATTATCTCCGTCAGCTTTGTTTGTAGTAATGGTTCTTAAGGCCCACTTGATTTCACCCTCCATGATGTCTGGCTGTAGGTGAGTGACTGAACCATCTTGTTCATCTGGGTCATTAAGACCTTTCTTGTATAGATCTGTGTGTTCTTGCCACTTCTTCTTAATCACTTCTGCTTCTCTTACATCTTTAGAGTTTCTGCCTTTTATTGTGCCCAGTCTTGTATGAAATGTTCCCTTGATATCCCCAATTTTCTCAAAGAATCTCTAGTCTTTCCCATTCTATTGCTTTCCTATATATATTGTTTGCATTATTCATTTAAGAAGGCCTTCTTATCTCTTCTCCAGTGGACCACATTTTATCAAAACTCTTAATTATGACCAGTCTGTCTTGGGTGGCACTGCATGGTATAGCTCATAGATTCATTGAGTTATGCAAGCCCCTTCACCATGACAAAGGTGATCCATGAAGGAGGATGAAAGGCTAGTGAGCCCCATAAAAATTAGATCTGCATGAAGAACCTAAGCAGATGATCTTAAACAGTCTCATAGCTTCCTTGGTAAGAGCATAAACATTATTTCTTTAAATGGAACTTTGAAGATTAAAATGAGCAAAGATTCAGGGGCAGCCTATATGCATGGGCAAGTTAGGACATAGCATGGTGATGGATGTAACAGTAAATATCATAATGGGCAGTTCTTGATGAGAACCAGATGGTAATATGTCAGCAGCAAGTAACAACCCAACTGAAAATGACTTAAGAAATAAGGACATTATAACATATATATTTTTAATATAAATTTATTTATTTTAATTGGAGGCTAATTACTTTACAATATTGTATTGGTTTTGCCATACATCAGGATGAATCCACTACAGGTATACTCGTGTTCCCTATCCTGAACCCTCCTCCCTTCTCCCTCCCTGTACCATCCTTCTGGGTCGTCTCAGTGCACTAGACCCAAGTATCCAGTATCATGCATCAAACCTGGACTGGTGATTCAGTTCATATATGATACTATACATGTAAAGCCTATACTTATTTTTTTTCAGATTTCTTTAATTTTTATTGATTTTGAGCTTCTCAGGTGGTGCTAGTGGTAAAGAAACCCCCGCCCCTCTAATGCAGAAGACATAAGAGACATGGGTACAATTCCTGTGTTGGGAAGATGCCCTGCAGGAGGGCACAAACACTTACTCCAGTATTCTTGTCTGGAAAATCCCATGGACAGAGGAACCAGGTGGGCTACTGCCCATAGGGTAGCAAAAACTCAGACACGATGGAAACGGCTTATCATGCAACACAAAGTTAATTTGCAATGGTAGGTTCATTTCAAGTGTAAAATAAGGTGATGTGTGTGTGTGTGTGTGTGTATTCAGATTCTTTTACATTAAAGAAATAAAGACATTCATTATATCACAAAACAAAGATACAGAAGCCTTGACTAATTTAGCAGCACGTTATGTCATTGATACCCTGAGTATGTTATATTCTTCCTAGCCAAACTCAGCTATTGGTTTCAGTTCTGTCTTTTTTTTCCAGGGTCACTGGATTGCTACCATATATCTTGACACTGTATTTATTACACTGCCTCCAAAGAACTATGGACAGAGGTTCATGACATTGTACAGGAGACAGGGATCAAGACCATCCCCAAGAAAAAGAAAAGCAAAAAAGCAAAATGGTTGTTTGAGGAGGCCTTACAAATAGTTGTGAAAAGAAGAGAAGCCAAAAGCAAAGGAAAAAATGAAAGATATACCCATCTGAATACAGAGTTCCAAAGAATAGCAAGGAAAGATAAGAAAGCCTTCCTCAGTGATCAGTGCAAATAAAAAGGGAAAATAATGGAATCGGAAAGATTTGAAATCTCTTCAAGAAAATTAGAGATACCAAGGGAAATTTCATGCAAAGATGGGCTCAATAAAGGACAAAATGAGATAGAACTAACAGAAGCAGAAGATATTAAGAAGAGGTGGCAAGAATACACAGAAGAACTATACAAAAAAGATCTTCACGACCCAGAATCACAGTGGTGTGATCACTTACCTAGAGCCAGACATCCTGGAATGTGAAGTCAAGTGGGCCTTAAGAAACATCACTACGAACAAAGCTAGTGGAGGTGATGGAATTCCAGTTAAGCCATTTCATTTTTTAAAAAAATATAAATTTATTTATTTTAATTGGATGTTAATTACTTTACAATATTGTATTGGTTTTTGCCATACATCAACATGAATCTGCCACAGGTATAAACGTGTTCCCCATCCTGAACCCCCCTCCCTCCTCCATCCCAGTACCATCCCTCTGGTTGTCCCCGTGCATCAGCCCCAAGCATCTCAAATCCTGAAAGATGATGCTGTGAAAGTGCTGCACTCAATATGCCAGGAAATTTGGATCTCATTTGAAAAGACCCTGATGCTGGGAAAGATTGAAGGCAGGAAGAGAAGGGGACAACAGAAGATGAGATGGTCGGATGGCATCACCGACTCAATGGATATGAGTCCGGGTAAACTCTGGGAGCTGGTGATGGACAGGAAAGCCTGGAGTACTGCAGTCCATGGGGTTGCAAAGAATCAGACACGACTGAGCAACTGAACTGAACCTTCTTCCAGAGTCACTGGATTGTTACTATAGATCTTGACATCATATTTATTACACTGTCTCCAAGGAAAAGAAGAGTAATTTCTTCTTGAAATTCTCTTCATTAGAAAAAAAATATATTTAGGCTTCCTAATGCAATCTTTTTATTTGTATTTTAAAAGATATGCCTGTATCTAGCTGAATGCAAGGAAAAATTTGTGAATTCCACTGGCAGGAAAGTGAGGTAAAGGATATTTAGTATAAGGGGATAGAATACACATTTGGTAGGGAAAAATGTTTCAACTACTTCCTTCTCTCTATATTCCACTGGCAATGTAGGACATACACCTATGAACCTGAGAAAAAGGGAGGGATTTCATTAACATGTGTTCTTCAAGGTTGATAGAATATTTAAATAAAGCAAAAACAAGCCAAACATGTGTTATGTGAAATATAATTATATTTCTTACAAAATTATGTCAATAAAAAGACATAATACATTCTAACTGTCAAGATAGAAACATACAAAACCCTATGTACTGTATTCATTTTTGAAATGGACAAATGTACAAAGATTCTAGATTTAATGTTAATTCTTTATTGGAACAATAGATAAAACAATCAATAAATGACCTAAGGTGCTCTTTCTATTTTGCCTGAGCAATAGGATAACTGAGATTAAGACTCTTCTTTCTCTCTGCAGCAATGGGGCTACACTTACTACAGTAGTATCTTTCTCATCCTTACAGTATGGTTGCTAGGAAATAGAGGATGCTCAGTTAAATCTAAATTAAAGAAAATCAAATAACATTTTTAATATGTCAGCTCTAAATATTAAACAATGCATATTTATATAAAGCATTTGTCATTAACCTCAAATTCAAATTTGACTGGATTCCTGTGTGTGTTTTTACTTACTAAATCTGGCAACTCTATCTTAACTGCAGGAGTTGGAATATCCCATTACCATTCAAGTCTTGAAGTGCTCCTGGGTATCCAGATTTCCCAGAGATCATTTTTCAACCATAGGCACCATAAATTTAAACAATCTGGCCCAGAGATAGCTACAATGCAAGTTCAGACTGTAACACTTTTCACGTATGTGTGTATAAGTTATTTCAGTTATTTCTGACTCTGTATGACCCTATGGACTGTAGCCTGCCAGGCTCCTTTGTCCATGGAATTCTCCAGGCAAGAATATTGGAGTGGATTGCCATTTCCCCCTGCAGGGGATCTTGCTGACCCAGGGACCAAACCCAATTCTCTTACATCTCCTGCATTGGCAGGCAGGTTCTTTACCACTAGCACCACCTACACTTTCCCTAAAAAGGGAAAAACTGCAGGTGAAGGCTCCTTTCAATGGACTATGTTCAGTAGAACACCCAGTGCCTACATTCTCCTCTAAGATAATGGAAAAAAAACAAACATTCATGCCTTCTCTTCTTGACCAGGCCTCATATATTTTCTTGCCTCCCTNATGGTCTGGTAATGTCCTTGTGTAGAGTCTTGTTTCATAGCTAATTGTTTATTCTGTTTTATTTTCGTTTGATTTTTATTTATATTTATGTATTATGTTATTCTTATTTTATGAGTACGACAAAGTTTTTCAGTCATGTGTGTATGCACACACACACACGTGTGTGTGTATATTTATATAATTTCCCCATTTATGTTATTACAGAATGTTGACCAGAGTTCCTTGTTGGTTATCTATTTTAAATATAGCAGTGTGTGTATCTCAGTTCCAAATTCACAACTTATCCCACCTCTCGACTTTCCTCTAACCATAAGTTAATTTTCTAAGTATATGAATCTCTTTCTGTTTTGTAAATAAGTTCATTTGTATCTTTTTTTTTTTAAATTTTGTATATAAGCAATATTATATGACACTTGTCTTTCTCTGACTTACTTCACTTACTATGATAATCTCCAGGTTCATTCCTTTGGCTGCAATGGCATTATTTAATTCTTTTTAATAGCTGAGTAATATTGTATTATAAGTAGGTACCACATCTTCTTCATCCATTCATCTGTTGATAGACATTAAGTGGTTTCCATGGAATTTTCATAAAAAAATTTAAAATAGACCTATTGTATGATCCAGCTAGTCAACTCCTAGGAATATATTCAGACAAAAAAAAAAAAAAATGCTTGAAAGCATACATGCACTCTAATGTACGTTGCAACTCTGTTCACAATAGCCAAGACATGGAAGCAACCTAGCTATTTATTATAGTAAAGTTATTGCTTTGTTTTAAATTTTAAGTTCTGCATTATATTATCTTCCTCATTTCCAGAACTTCAGTTTAACCACCCATCCAATGCTGGAACTAACCAGACACAATCACTTTCAAGTATTCATCCATCTTAATAAATCAGTGAAACATGGGGATTAAGACCATGATCCTAGATTGGAACCTGGTTCTATCTTTCACTGGGGCTTCTCTAGTAGCTCAGATGGTAAAGAATCTGCCTGCAACACAGGAGACCTGGGTTTGATCCCTGGGTCAGGAAGATCCCCTGGAGAAGGAAATGGCAACCCACTCTAGTACTCTTGCCTGGAGAGTTCCATGGATGGAGGAGCCTGATGGGCTACAGTCCATGGGATCACAAAGAGTCAGACATGACTGTGTGAGTAACTTTTTTTTTTTTCAACTTTTCTATCTTTCACTAGCTGTGGGTTTTACTTGCCAAAGCTTCAGATTATTTATAAAATGGATAGAATAGAAGCACCTACCTGATTGAATTGTTTTGAATGTAAAATTACACAAAATGTTTCTCATAGCTACTACTATATAGCAAGAACTCACTTTCACTTTTCACTTTCATTCATTGGAGAGGGAAATGGCAACACACTCCAGTGTTCTTGCCTGGACAATCCCAGGGAGTGGGGAGCCTGGTGGACTGCCATCTATGGGGTCGCACAGAGTTGGACATGACTGAAATGACTTAGCAGCAGCAGCAGCAGCAGCAGCAAGAACTCAATGATTATAATTGTTATGGAAAAGACACTATCCTTTGAGGAAGCTTATTTTTGCTAGAGTATCTATTGTTGAAAGGAAGAACATTAAATTGAAACGATCCATTTCATGTTTCTCCTTTTGACTTTAGAAGTAACTCTGATTATCTCTTCTATGAATCTGTTTTCTAAAAATATGGTGAAATCGATTTCTTCTTAAATTATGTGTGTGCTAAGTTGCTTTAGTCATGTTCTACTCTTTCCAAACACATGGACTGTAGCCGACCAGGCTTCTCTGTCCATGGGATTCTCCAGGTAAGAATACTGGAGCAGGTTGCCATGCCCTCCTCCAGGGGATCTTCCCAGTGCAGGAATTGAATCCATGTCTCTTTTGTCTCTTCTATTGGCAAGTGGGTTCTTTATCACTAGCACCTGGGAAGCCCATTTTAAATCATATCCTCCTCAAATTGCATATTTTCTTATGTGATCATTATTCTAGAGTTTAAAAATCTTGGGCATGCTCTGTCCCTCAGTCATATTTGACTCTTTGCACCCGCTAAGCTTCTCTGTCCATGGAATTTTCCAGGCAAGGATATTGGAGTGGGTTGCCAATTCCTACTTCAAGGGATCTTCCTGACTCAGGGATCAAACTCACATCTGCATCTCCTGCATTGGCAAGAGGATTCTTTACCACCTAACAACTTGGGAAACCCAATATATCTACTTTCAATTTGAAAATTTCCAGTCCTTTCAATTAACTTGATACCAGAATTTCTCTCAGTTCAAAAAACATAGTTCATTCTTAAATTTACATTTATAATCCTGGTTTTTATATATACTGACTCCACTTCCAAGCCATCTCATGTAATTTCCAAGTGTTTTGCTAGTCTATATTCTTCAAAACATCTAACACTGTTTCATGTTAACTAATTCATTTGCTTCCTGCTTCATTTTAATTATTCCACACTAAAATTTAAACTTTATTAGACTGTTCTGTCTCTTATGCCACTATATTATTTGTGTCTAGAATTGCCCCTGGTACACATTTCCCACTGTGATCAAATGAAACCTAATTTAAAATATATTTAATACCATACTTTTCTTTTGCTTTCAACATTATCTATGTCTGCATTTATGCTAAAGTAGGGTTTTATAAATGAGTTCAATTCTATAACTAAAAGGAAAACATGATTGCCATATTCTTTTTCCTAATTACTATGTAAATATAATTTCATCCAAAGTTCACATTAGCATTTTTGACTGATATCACATATCAGCAAGAGATGGATAGGGAGGAATTTAAAATGCAACAGAAAATTGAGAACATTAATATAGCATAATCCAAAAAAGTAGGATGCTACAATTGTAAACATAAGGATGGAATTAGCTTTAGAAAAAACATTGAACCACTTCTTTTCTATAAATAGATATCAGAAGTGAAGATCAGGTAAGTGGAGACAGATTTAAAAGGGGGAGGAAAGGACTTTTTATCTTAACATTTTTATTTCTGTTAGAATCAATGAATATATGTATTTCTAATATTTTTGCATTGTTAACATTTGTGGGCAATACATTTAAAAGATCATAGCAACAAAAACCACAACAGAAACTCCAATAATGATAATATTGAGAATAACTTTTACTTGTTGGGAATTTGCTGTGTGTCAGACATTTTTCTATGGACTTTAAAAGAGTTATTTCATTTAATTCTCAAAATAATAATATGACATAATTATTGTGTGTTTTTTTAAATTTGTATGTCTTTAATAGTATAATAGAAAGAACTTTTGGGGGGTGCTTCCAAGATAGGAGACTAGGATAGGGAGACCACTTTCTCCCCCATAAAAACATCAAAGAATGATCTGAATGTGGAGCAACCCCCACAGAACAATTTCTGAATGCTGACAGAGGATCCCAGATACCCAGAAAGGAAAACCAATCTCTTCAGAATGAAGTAGGACAAAGTATAAAGATAAAAAGGGAGACAAAGGATCTGGGGACATAGATCCCTCCTGGGGAGGGAGTTGTGAAGGAGGAGAAGTTTCTGAACAATAGGAAACCTGTTCATAGGTGAGATCAGTCGGGAGCTCTGGAATCTCAGAGGGTAGCATTAAAAAAAAAAAAAAAAAAACCAAGGAAAAAAAAAGAAAATCAACACAGAAATCACACTGAACAGTGATAACCAGTTGAGAAGCGGCTCACGGACTCTCAACCACCAGCAGTGGGGCATGGTACAGAGGTGCAAGCTGCACCAGTCCTTAAGGAAAGGAAAGGAGTTGAATGCCATGAGCACATTCTGAAAGGGTTAATATGACATAGCACAGATAGAATGGGGAAAACCCAAACCATGGGAATGTCAGAGAAACAAAGAAAAACAAAAGAACTTTCCCATGGAAAGGCTGTGGTGCTGCACTGTGATCCCTGGGGCACTCACAAAACGAAGGATTTGGCCCTTGTGAATACCAAAGAAGAGTGAGCCAACTGCCATTTATGGCCCTCCAAGGAGGTAGAGAGGCAAGTGTGAGATAGCCAGAGGTGGAAGGCTAGGGGCCATTGAAATCTCAGCCCCAGAGATCGCATCTTCTGCCAAGCTGTGAGCAGGCTGCCAGCCATAACCCACATCTTCCTAGGATCCTGGACATGAGACCAGATCCCTGAGGAGATGAACAGCCCACCTGGGACTATGCCCTCATGGTGAACCTGGGACCCCAAGCAACTTGGACTAGGGAGGTGCATACCACCTTGGGCTGTGGCAATCCCCATGTGGTTCATCCACTGTGAGCACTCCCCACACTTGCCAGTTGCATTTGTTTATAGTGCCCCTCCTGCACAGCACAACTGAGCCAGTGAGCTCAAATAAGTGTCCATTTTCACCCTCTCATGTCAGGGCAGAGATCAGACACTAAAGAGAGACTTGCAAACAGAAGAGACCAACCTAAGCAGGGAAGGGAGGACTGTTTCTTCAGGGGGAAGCTGCCAAAGTGGCAGGTGCAACAGATTAAAATTCTGTGGTTAACCAGAAACTGTGCATTTGAGGGGCAACTGTAGACTTTGAGAACAAATACAAGCCAGAACAAGGGAATATCTGACACTGAACTGATGCCACATTGACCACAAAAGCTCCAGAGATATTCCTAGACATATTAGAGTACTTTCTGAGTAGGCAACTCAACTGGACCAGGAAAAAGGAGGAATTATATGAACATTTACCTCACTACCAATGTACATATCCCCATGGTTCCTATGAAAAAAATTTACTATCATTTTTAATTAAAATTTTTTTTATTATTTTAAACATTTCTTTGTTTTTATTCTTTTTTCTTTTTTCCTCTTTTTCCCCTTTCTTTACCTATTTTTATTTTTTCCCTTATATTGTCCTAATATGGTTATTAGTCATTTAAATATTAATTTTTATAACTTATTTTCACCTTTCTAAAAAAACTTATTTAAAAAATTTTTGTGCTGTGTTTTTTCTATATTGTACTTTTGAGAGTCTAATTTTTATTCTAGGTATTAATTTTTGTTTTTTTGATCTTTTGTTATTAATTTTATATCTTTAAGAGTTTAATTTTTAATATCCATTTTCACTTATGGATTTGATTACTAGCTTGATTGCTCTCTTCCTTTTTGACTCTCCCTTTTATCCTCCTGGTCACCTCTTTCTCCTTCCTCCCTCTTACAATTTGTATAACTCTGTTAATGTCTTTGGGTGTTTCTGGCTGTGGAGAGTTGCTTTACTATCATTAACTTAGGGGTTTTGTCTTCAGTCCTGNTTGATTACTAGCTTGATTGCTCTCTTCCCTTTTGACTCTCCCTTTTATCCTCCTGGTCACCTCTTTCTCCTTCCTCCCTCTTACAATTTGTATAACTCTGTTAATGTCTTTGGGTGTTTCTGGCTGTGGAGAGTTGCTTTACTATCATTAACTTAGGGGTCTTGTCTTCAGTCCTGTGTGGACAGAGAAGTTTTGATACCACTGTAAGAGGTCAGGACTGAAACCCAGAGACAAGAAGTTCAACTCCAGAACTTTGGACAATCATAGAACTCCTGACCCCAGGGAAAATGAATAGATGAAAATCCATCAAAACCCTCCATACATACACTAAGACCAAAATCCACCCAAGGAAATCAAGTTCCAGTACTGATCCTCCAGAAAAATGGGAACCTAACATTAAATTTTAAAAGACAGGCTGTCCAAAGTCATACAAACACATAACACTACATTGCCCTCTAGAGAGATGAGATCCAGCTCCCTCCACCAGAATACAGACACAAGAACTCCAAACCAGGAAATCTTCACAAACCACTGGCCCAAACCCACCCACAAAAAGAACACTACACAATTAAGAGGAACTACAAATCTCCAGCCTGCAGAAAGGAGACTCCAACATAGCAAACTAAACAAACTGAAAGGGCAGAGAAATATCCAGCAGGTGAAGGAACATGATAAACACACCAAACCAAAAAAAGATGAGGAGACAGGGAGTCTACCTAAAAAATAATTTATAATAATGATAGTAAAGATGATCCAAATCTTGAAAACAAAATGGAGATATAGATAAATAGACTAAAGACACAGATTTAGAAGATGCAAGAAATGTTTAACAAAGACCTAGAAGAAATAAAGAATAGTCAATCAGTAATGAACAATGCAGTACCTGATATTAAAAGCAACAGAGGGAAGCAACAGTTGAGTAACTGAGGCAGAAGAAAGGAGTGAGCCAGAAGATAGAATGGTGGAAATAAATGATGCATAGTGGAAAAAGGAAAAAGATTAAAAAGAAATGGAGACAGCCTCAGAGAACCCTGGGACAATGTTAAGCACTCCAACATTCTAATCAGGCATCTCAGAAGAAGAAAAAAGACAAGACATGAGAAAATACTTGAAAATAGTTGAAAACTTCCCTAAAATGAGGAAAGAAAAACAAATAAACCCAAAACAATAAAGTAAATTTTATGGATTATGTTATCAATAACTACCTTACACAAAAGTTGGTTAAAAGCTCCAAACAAAATATAAAGACTGGTTGAATGGATATATAAACAAGATCCCTATGTATGCTATCCACAAGAGACACACCTCAAATCTAGGGACACATACAGATTAAAGTGAAGGGCTGGAAAAATATTTCATGCAAATGGAGACCAAAAGAAACTTCTAGTAGCAATTCTTATATCAGATGAAATAAACTTTAAAATAAAGACCATTATAAGAGACAAAGAAGGACACTGCATGATGATCAAGGGATCAATACAAGAAAGTATTACAACTACAAATATATATGCAGCCAATAAAGGAGCACCTCAAAACAGAAGGCAAATAAATACTAACAACTATTAAAGGGGAAATTGACAGCATTGTAAAAGACCCTGTTGCTGGGAGGGATTGGGGGCAGGAGAAAGGGATGACAGAGGATGAGATGGTTGGATGGCATCACTGACTCAATGGACATGAGTTTGAGTAAACTCCAGGAGTTGGTGATGGACAAGGAGGCCTGGCATGCTGCAATTCATGGGGTTGCAAAGAGTCAGACATGACTGAGTGACTGAACTGAACTGAAATGAACTGACAGTGGCACAATAGTAGTTGGGGACTCTAATATACCACTCACAACAATGTACAGATCATCAAGACAGAAAATTATAAAGGAAACACAAACTTAAATGATGCATTGGACCTATTTGATAATTACAGGGCATTTCACCCCTAAAACAACAGATTTCACCTTTTTCTCAAGTGCACATGGAACATTCTCCAAGATAGATCACATCCTAGGCCACAAATTAAGCCTTGGTAATGTTTGTAAAAATTGAAATCATTTAAAGTATCTTTTCTGATCACAGTGCTGTAAGATTAGATATCAGCTACTGGAGGGAAAGAAGCTATAAAGAACACAAACATATGGAGGCTAAACAACACACTTCTGAACTATGGATAGAGGTGCCTGACATTGTACAGGAGACAGGAATCAAGACCACCCTCTCAAAAAAGAAATAAAAAGAAGCAAACTGGCTGTCTGAGGAGGTCTTACAAATAGCTATGAAAAGAAGGGAAGTGAAAAGCAAAGGAGAAAAGAAGGATATAAAAGCATCTGAATGCAGAGTTCCAAAGAATAGCAAGGAGAGATAAGAAAGCCTTTCTCAGGGATCAGTGCAAAGAAATAGAGGGAAACAATAGAATAGGAAAGACTAGACATCTCTTGAGATGCCAAGAGAACATTTCATGCAAAGATGGACTCAGTAAAGGACAGAAATGGGATGGACCTAACAGAAGCAGAAGAGATTAAGAAGAGGTGGAAAGAATACACAGAAGAACTGTACAAAAAAGAAAAAAGATCTTCATGATCTAAAAAAGATCTTCATGATCCAGATAATCACAATGCTATGATCATTTGGCTAGAGTGAGACATCCTTGAATGTCAAGTCANATCCTATGTCTATAGTTACTTAAATAAACTATAAACTCTAAGAAAACACCTGGATATAAACAAAATCAAATTAATCCATAAGTATTAAAAAGGAGATTACATCTGTTTAAAACATTTAGGTGTTTTAGTAGCTCACATGAGATTCAGTGTTATACATTTTTTGTCTATACTAGATATAGTGATACTAGCTATATGTCACTTCACATTTTCATGATTCTTCCAAGAAGTTAACCTAAGTTTTCTACCATATTTATTTTAGACTACAATTTATTTCATTAGTAAGATCAATACTATCTTATTCATCTTTGCAAGTGATTACTGAACCCATCTCCTCCCCAGCCACTATCCAGTTCAGCAAAGTGTCTGCACAGTAACTACACAAGTAGACACAGTATCTATCTCAATTTCTTGATAAATATAAGTAAAATCTTTGTATATTAATAAAATTTAGATTTGGAAAATTAAGTGTTAGCAATGACTATTTATTAAACCACTTAATAGATGCCTCAAATATACATTCATAAAATAAATTCACCACTTGTAATTGAAATAAGACAGATGAGCTAATTATATTATTGACATTTCAGCAATTAGATGCATCACAATGTTTAATTATTTTCACTTTGAAGATATCAGTGATGATTATAAAGCTTAGGACATTTGTTTCAGAAAACTATTACTCTACATAAAATATTGCAAGACTCAAATGAGCACAGCTCAAGATTTACCTTCTGATATGTATTAACATTACAAACTATGCTTCATTTGGGATATCCCACACACCTAAAAATCTTATGAGAACCACAACATTATTTTATGATGATTTATCTGGCTCTGAAATATGTCATCTACTTTAGAGTAGATAAAACTGCTTTAAAAATACCTTCAGGGACATGTAGTGGTATAACATGTCATGTTCACAGACATTTGTAGTTAGATCCTGGCTCACAATTTTAAGTAACTTCTGTTCATGAAAAACACATATAATTGGAACTGCCATCTGTCCGTTGTAATATAATTTGATCATTGTAATTCACAAATACAGTTCTATTAAATTTGAGAGAATGCTAACACAATGTCCTTGCTATGTAAAACAGAACAAAAAAGAGAGTGGGATGGGGCAAGGAAAAAATGTAATGGTCTCATTTACACAAACTTATACTTATTGCTAACATTTATTCTACAGGTTGATTTCCAATATACCAAGATTATGTTTAAGTAATAACAATAAAACATTTCTAATAGCTAAGATTGATTTTCACCTTTATTATCCCCATCCTCTCACTAAGTAACTAAAGATAATCACTCTGGATCCCAAATGTAACCCATGTCTGAAATTAGATATGGAATTTTATACTTCAATACATAGCACTATTTTTCATGTTTTTAAAGTTTACATGAACAGTATGCTATATTATCTTTTCTATCACTGAAGTATAGTTTACATACATATACATGTTGTACATTAGTTTTAGATGTACAACAAAGTGATTCAACATTTATATGCATTACAAATTGATCACCATGACAAGTCTAGTAACCATCTTTCACCATACCAAGCTCAAGCAATATTATTGACTATATTCCCTATGCTTTACAGCCCCGTGATATTTGTTAACTCCAGATTTGTACTTCTTAATTCCACTCACCTGTTTCACTAAAATTTTCACTCTTCTCGCCTTTTGACAACACCAGTTTGTTCTATTTGTGAGTCTATTTCTGCTTTCCTTTGTTTTGTTTTTCAGATTCCACATATAAGTGATACCATAAGGTATCGGTTTCTAACAATTCACTTAGCATAATATCTTCTAAGTACATCCATGTTATTACAAATGGCAAGATTTTATTTCTCTTTAAGGTTGAATAATATTCCTGTGTGTGTGTGTGTGTGTGTGTGTGTGTGTGTGTGTGTGTGTGTATGACCTCTTCTTTACTTACATATCAATGAGCACTTAGGTTGCTTCCATATCTTGGGCACTATAAATAATGCTGCAATGAACACAGGGGTGTATACATTTTCTCAAGTTAGTCTTTTGTTTTTGTTTTTGTTGGATAAATAACAGAAATAGAATTTCAAGATCATATGGCAGTTCTCCTCTTAATTTTTGAGGAAACTCCATACTGTTTTCCATAGTGGCTATACCACTTTACAATCCCATCAACAGTACAAGAGGGTTCCCTTTTCTCCTGATGCTAACCCTTTCTGTTGTCCTGATAATAGCTATTCTTGTCAGATCTGAGGTGATAACTCATTGTGGCTCTGATTTTCACTCCCTGATAGTTAGTGAGGTTGTGTATCTTTTCATCTATCTGTTGGCCATTTGTATGTTTTCCTTAGAAAAATATCTACTCAACTACTTTCCCCATTTTTTAATTGGACTGTTATTGTTTTTTTTTATGTTGAGTTCATTTGAGTTCTTTTATACTTTGTATATTAACCCCTTATCAGAGATATAATTTTCAAATATCTTCTCCCATTCAATAGGTTGTATTTTCATTTCATTTATGGTTTCCTTCACTGTGCAAAAATTTTTCTTTATACAGACTCCCTTGTTTATTTTTGCTTTTGTTTCCCTTGCCTGAGGAGATGGATTCAAAAAAATACGGCTAAGACTGATGTCAAAGAATTTACTGCCTATGCTTTCTTATAAAAGTTTTATGGTTTCAGGTTTACAGTGTTATTCATTTTCAGTTAATTTCTGTAGACGGTGTAAGTAAGTGGTTCATTTCTTTGATGTAGCTGTTCAGTTTTCCCAAGACATTTTACTGAAGAGACTGTCCTTTCCCCACTGTATATTCATGGCTCCTCTGTCATAAGTTAATTGACCATATAACCAAGGTTTCATCTATGATCTGTTCCATTGATCTTGTATATGTTTTTGTGCCCATAACATAGTTTTTATTACTATCGTTGCTGTTGTTCAGTCACTCAGTCATGTCCAATTAAGGCTTGGGACTGATGGGTCGGGATGATCCGGAGGGACAGTGTGGGGAGGGAGGGGGAATGGGGGGGGTCCGGATTGGGAACTCATGTACACTTGTGGCTGATTCATGTCAATGTATGGCAAAATGAGTACAGTATTGTAAAGCAAAACAAACTAAAAAAAAATTAATTAAAAAAAATTCAACAGAAAAAATAAAATAAAATAAAAAAAAGAGAAATAGAGCTCTTGATTTTTGTGGCCCTATCCAATCTGGATGCCAATCATAATCATTTTATGTTAAACTTTTTGACTACCCTGAAATTATTTATTTAAAAATATTATTATTGTCTTTAAGTTGCTAAGTCATGTCTGACTCTTTGTGATCCCATGGAATGCAGCATGCCAGGCTTCCCTGTTCATCATCTCCCAGAGTTTACTCAAACTCATGTACACTGAGTTGATGATGCCTTCAACCATCTCACTCTTTGTTGCCCCTTTCTCTTCCTGCCCTCAATGTTTCCCAGCATCAGGGTCTTTTCTAATGAGTTGGCTCTTCACATCAGGTGGTCAAAGTATTGGAGTTGCAGCTTTAGCATCAGTCCTTCTAGTGAACATTCGGGGTTGATTTCCTTTAGGATTGACTGGTTTGATCTCCTTGCTGTCCAAGGGACTCTCAAGAGTCTTCTCCAGCACCACAATTTGAAAGCACTAATTCTTTGGCACTCAGCCAACTTTATGGTCCCAACTCTCACATCTGTACCTGACTACTAAAAAAAAACAATGCTAATATTATATGGACTTTTGTCAGCAAAGTGATATCTCAGGTTTAGTTTATCATAGCTTTTCTTCAAAGGAGTTAAGTGTCTTTTAATTTTAAGGCTGCAGTCACCACCCACAGAAATTTTGTAGCCCAAGAAAATAAAGTCTGTCACTGTTTCCATTGTTTCCCCATCTATTTGCCATGAAGTGATGGGACCAGATGCCATGATCTTCATTTTTTGAATGTTGAGTTTTAGGCCAGCTTTTTCATTGCCCTCTTTCACCCTCATAAAGAGGCTCTTTAGTTTAGTCCTGCCATTAGGGTGGTATCATCTGCATATATGAGGTTATTTATATTTCTCCTAGCAATCTTGATTCCAGTTTGGGTTTCATCCACTCAGCATTTCATATGATGTAATCTGCTAAATAAGCAAGGTGACAATATGCATAAGCCTTGACATACTCCTTTCCCAATTTTATACTAGTTCACTGTTCCATGTCCAGTTCTAACTGTTGCTTCTTGACCTGTATACAAGTTTCTCAAGAGGCAGGTCAGGTGTCTGGCATTCTCATTTCTTTGAGAATTTTCTAGAGTTTATGGTGATCCACATAATAAAAGGCTTTAACACAGTCAATGAAGCAGAAGTAGACATTTTTCTGGAATTCCCTTGATTTCTTCTATAATCCACCAGATGTTGGCAATTTGTTCTCTGGCCCCTCTGCTTTTTTAAAATCCAGCTTGTACATCCGAAAGTTTACTTTAGCTTCACAATACTGTTTGAAATCAGGGAGTATGAGACTTCCATCTTCTACTTTCTTAATATTGCATTAGCTCTTCGGGTTTCTTTGTGGTTCCACACAAATTTTTGGATTCTTTGTTCCAGTTTTGTGAATAAACCCATCAGTATTTTGATACAGATTTCATTTAATCTATAGGGTATAATGGACGTTCTAAAAATCTTGATTCTATGAATTTCACTATTTAAATAACTTATATAAACAGAATCAAGCATTTGTCTTTCTGTAACTGATTTATTTCACTTAGCATACAATCCTCAAGGTTTACCAATACTGTCATATATGGCACAATTTCTACAATATGTTTAAGAATGAATAATACTGTAATTGTTTAAATAATATCCTTATTCTTATCTTAAACAATAATATTCTTATTGTTTAAGAATGAATAATAATCCATATAATTATGTATGTATAGTACATGGTCTTTATTCAACTGTCAGCGGACATGGAAATTTTTTAAACATCTTTGCTATTGTGAATACTGCTGCAATGAACATGAAGTGCTAATATATGAAAGTGGGATTACCAGATTCTCTAGTAGTTCTGCTTTTAACTTTTGAGGAACCTCTATCTTATTTTCCATAGAAAATTGGCTGCAAAATTTGAATATTCTCCATATCCTCACGAACATTATAACAGCCATCCTAACTGATGCGAGGTGGTTTCTCATGCAGGTTTTACTTGCATTGCACTGATGATTAATGATATTTAACATTTTTTTTCATGTTCCTGTTAACTTTTTACATGTTGTCTTTGGAATTTTTTGTTTAGTATACCTGGAGTAGAATTTATTTCTAACAAATTCCCTAGTAATAGTGATGTTGTTGATCTAAATATCACACTTTGAGAGCACTGCTGTAAACTAATCACTTTTTACACTTTGGTACTATGAGAGAACACAGCATTTAGGAGGATAAAAAATGAATCTTCATACAGTATTAAAAGAAAGACGTAAACTGGACCTGCCTAAGTGAGTTTTGCCATATATCCACCTCAAATTCTAGTGATTTGAGATTAGGTGGTGCTCCCTTAAAATGATTCTCTGTTTCTACACTAATTCTTTTTTTCCCCCTTTCATAGGAACAAAAACAAGTCCTTCTTCCATTACCTACTATGGCTTCAAAGGCTTTCTGTATTAATTATTTATCTTTGAATATTCATAGTCTTTTCTTAACCTCTATTACAGATATTTTCAAGATTACTCTCTTCAAAAAAATATTTACTTAATCCATAACCTCCCTTAAACCTCTTCCTTTTCCTTCTTATTAACCATAAACCTTATACTCTTAATCTCTCACATTTTCAATCTAGTCTTTTTAATCAAAAAACCAATGACTTATTTCTGACTTTTTCCTTCATTTTATTTCCTTTAAATGTACAATAGTTAAATGTAATTTTCTGTGGTATCCAGCTCTATGTGTTTTGACAAATGTATAAAATCATTTGTCTACCATCACAATCTTGGTAAACAACAGTTTCATTAACCCCCAAAACTGTCTCATGCTTCTTCTTTGTCTTGAATTATTACCTTCCATTAGGAGTACCTTCTATTAGGAGCCCCTGGTGGTCAGATGGAAAAGAGTCTGCAGTAAGAGAGACTGGAGTTCAATCCCTGTGTCAGGAAGATCCCCTGAAGAAGGAAACGGCAACTCATTCCAGTATTCTTGACTGGAGAATCCCATGGATGGAAGAGCCTAGTAGGCTACAGTCCATGGGGTCACAAAGAGATGGACATGACTGAGAAATTTCATTTTCATTTTCTTTTTTTATTACCTTCCATTATTAGTCATTGGAGAAGGAAACAGCACCCTACTCCAGTACTCTTGCCTGGGAAACCCCATGGGTGGAGGAGCCTGGTAGGCTGTAGTCCATGGGGGTCAGACACGACTGAGTGACTTCACTTTCACTTTTCACCCTCATGCATTGGAGAAGGAAATGGCAACCCACCCCAGTGTTCTTGCCTGGAGAATTCCAGGGATGGGGGAGCCTGGTGGGCTGGGGTCTATGGCGTCGTACAGAGTTGGACATGACTGAAGTGACTTAGCAGCAGCAGAAGAAATTATTAAAGGACAGTGTACTATATATTGTGAAAAGACTTTTTATACACATTGCAAATATGTTTGGCATGTTATTAAAGAAATTCCTATAGTATTAAAATGAAATTGTTCTATTCTATAACATAAATTATATCTACATATTTATTTTAATGTCAATATTGGACCAGAATCCATCTTATGCTAAATAATTTTTTCTGAAATGCTGATTACATCTTATTGGACCAATGGCTATATCCTGTCCTGGATTTAGAATCTTTTGAATCTCCAATACAGAGATACTTTTGGTCTCTGACCCTTGGTATTCACAAGTCAGGATAAGTCATGATCCTTTTTTTCCCCATTAAGAAAGGTGAATTAAGTCAGTCACAGAAACATGTACATTTCAAATTCATTGACAATTCCCTCTCTAGGGCAATAAATATTGTAAAGTAATTAACCTCCAATTAAAATAAATAAATTTATATTAAAAATTGAAATAAAAAATATGTTTTTAGGTAAACAGACAGTCAATTCATTCTTTTCCAGTCAAGTTAACATCTAGAAAAATTTTAATACTTGTAATTATTAGACACTAAATTAAAAGACGCTTACTCCTTGGAAGAAAATTTATGACCAACCTAGATAGCATATTGAAAAGCAGAGACATTACTTTTCCAACTAAGGTCTGTCTAGTCAAGGCTATGGTTTGTCCTGTGGTCATGTATTGATGTGAGAGCTGGACTGTGAAGAAGGTTGAGTGACGAAGAATCGATGCTTTTGAACTATGGTGTTGGAGAAGACTCTTGAGAGTCTCTTGGACTGCAAGGAGATCCAACCAGTCCATTCTGAAGGAGATCGGCCCTGGGATTTCTTTGGAAGGAATGATGCTAAAGCTGAAACTCCAGTACTTTGGCCACCTCATGCGATGAGTTGACTCATTGGAAAAGACTCTGATGCTGGGAGGGATTGGGGGCAGGAGGAGAAGGGGACGACAGAGGATGAGATGGCTGGATGGCATCACGGACTCGACAGACATGAGTCTGAGTGAACTCTGGGAGTTGGTGATGGACAGGGAGGCCTGGCGTGCTGCAATTCATGGGGTTGCAAAGAGTCAGACACGACTGAGCAACTGAACTGACTGACTGAACTGANGAGAAAGGGGCGACAGAGGATGAGATGGCTGGATGGCATCACGGACTCGACAGACATGAGTCTGAGTGAACTCTGGGAGTTGGTGATGGACAGGGAGGCCTGGCGTGCTGCAATTCATGGGGTTGCAAAGAGTCAGACACGACTGAGCAACTGAACTGACTGACTGAACTGAAAGATAAATTCAAAGAACAGGAAGAGCAAAAAAGAGTAGTTGCCATAAGGTAAACAGAACACTGAGGAAATAATAGAACAATTCAACTTCAATTTTTCTTTTTTTCTCAAAAATAAAATAAATCTTCAAGTCCAAGACACAAAAAAGAAATAATAAGTAAACACGTCACCATATAATTTTCAGGTAAATAAATTTTTAAGGATAGTAAAAAAAACCAAGTGAACACCTCACTATTTAAAAATATTTAAATCCCAAGGGCCATAAAATATACATCCTAGATTCAAATTCAAATAGTATTCTAAACATGTACAGCAAAGAAAAGGAACCAGACGACAAATAACTAGAAGTGATTTCATTTTTCAGCGTGTACAAGATGGATTCTGAAAGCTGTCAAACACGATATTTCTGTAACACTTTAGAAGGTGGGTTGACCTAAGACCTTTTTGTATACATTTATGCAAAGCATCTGATTTTGATAAAGGTCAGGACTGCTGACCCCTGCATGACTCTGTTTTCATCCCTAGCTGTAACAAAAGGTATATAAGCAAACCTGAAAATAAAGAAAACGGATCAGTTTCCGGGAAAAAAAATACAATAAAATAAAAGGTGGGTAGGTATGGAGTTTAAAATCCGGCTCTGTAAAGAAAGTTTGGCTCTGTCAGACTTGTAGCCTTGGACTTGCTCACTAACTCTTCTGAATTTTATTCACTCAATGTAATAGAGTGGTTGAATTCTACTTCGTAGAATATGCTGTGAAGATTAAGAATAATAAAATAGAATTGAATTCCTATCACATAGCAGGTGCTCAAACACGATAGTTTCTATTTTTATTATTTTCATTATAAGCTTGGCTATCTATAACTGATCTAAGAGGGGGACTGTAGTTATTTATCTTCCTGAAAGATAACTATTTAACAGTGTAAGAGGGACACTTCTGATAGCCTTGGAGCCTCTAGCATAGAGCAGACTTATTCCCTAGCAGTATTCTCCACCACTGGAATGTCAGAAAACTGTGGTTTTCATTGATTTTTATGCTGTTTTGGTAGCTGTTTAGACCTAAGAAGTGCTAGCGGTAAAGAATCTGCCTGCCAATGCAAGAGACCCAAGAGATGCAGGTTCAGTCCCTGGGTTAGGAAGATCCCATGGAGGAGGGCATGGCAACCCACTGCAGTATTCTTGCCCAAAGAATTCCATGGGTAATGGAGCCTGGCGGGCTACAGTCCCTAGGGTCACAAAGAGTAGGACACAGCTGAAGCAATTTGTCATGTGCGATACTAGGAAAAGCAAGCATTTATCTTAAATTAGTATATAAATATTGCCATGAGAATAAAAGAATAACAACACTGGTACAACAAAATCAACAGACTAGATATAAGTCAAGTTGGTTTTACAGGATCTTACAAAGGCTGAGGATAATAAAAAGAATCAGGCCAGAGAACCAAGCAAAATTCCACAGGAACGTCAGATTTAAGACTTATCTGTAGTTGCTATGCAATCTCTCAGGGATATTCTACTGAGAGCATAGAATATCCTTTCCAGGACTGATTTGAATCAAGAGTGCTTAAAAGGAAATAAACCAGTTTTAGAAATGCAGCCAGTCTAACTCTGTTCAGCTTACTCAATGGTAGATAGGGATTTACAGTAAGTAGAGAAAGAATGGAAAGATGAAATCCTTTAACACTCATCCATTCTTCCCGGGGACCTCAGAGAAACAGAACCACCCCCACCTCCCAG
This sequence comes from Neotragus moschatus, assembly GCA_006410615.1. Taxonomy (NCBI): domain Eukaryota; kingdom Metazoa; phylum Chordata; class Mammalia; order Artiodactyla; family Bovidae; genus Neotragus; species Neotragus moschatus. The sequence goes on along the minus strand of SJYA01001765.1, from coordinate 298,355 downwards.
CTATCCTGGGCTGAAGCTGTCATTATCACACTGCAATTGTGGTAGCTGCCTCTCTGTAATTCTCCGAGGCACTGTCTTGTATTATGATTCACTACTCTGTTTATCAGTGTTTGCTCAACAGTATTTCAAGCTGTCTGCTCACTTCTGCTACTGATTTCACTCAGTCTAAGAACTCAGATGCAGTTGTATCAGAATGAGAATAGGAGTTGCTGCAAAAAGGTCCAGAAAGCAAGGTTATTGTTACTAGGTGCCATAAAACCACGATTCAGTAGTCTAAAGAATACACCCCAGTGTGTTCTATCACCTAGTTTATGGAAGGANACTGATTTCACTCAGTCTAAGAACTCAGATGCAGTTGTATCAGAATGAGAATAGGAGTTGCTGCAAAAAGGTCCAGAAAGCAAGGTTATTGTTACTAGGTGCCATAAAACCACGATTCAGTAGTCTAAAGAATACACCCCAGTGTGTTCTATCACCTAGTTTATGGAAGGATAAAGGAAAAGAAAGTCATAGAAGTGGACTGATTTGAAGTTAGAGTGTATGCAGAATTTCAAAGGAATGACTATTCTTTTGACAGACAACAGGAATCCAGATGCTTTAGTCTTCTCTTAAAATAGGAAGTTACAGACTCTATAGACCATATATTCTCTCCAACTGCTTCACAGTAGTTCATTGCCTGTCAGAATTTCCCCCAAGGGATGTTTAATATAGTTGAATTCTTAATAAACTCTTCTTTGTGGATCTACCCAAAAAGGCAGATGTAACACAATATCAAAACACAAAACTCAGCATGAAATTAGCCTACAAAAACCTAAGGAGGATTCCTTATTTTCTTTGCATATGTTATTTAAGTTGACAAGTTAGAATTTGATTGATTTTNCATTTTCTTGAAGAGATCTCTAGTCTTTCCCATTCTGTTGTTTTCCTCTATTTTTTTGCATTGATGGCTGAAGAAGGCTTTCTTACCTCTTCTTGCTATTCTTTGGAACTCTGCATTCAGATGCTTATATCTTTCCTTTTCTCTTTGGCTTTTCGCCTCTCTTCTTTTTAGAGCTATTTGTAAGGCTTTCACAGACAGCCATTTTGCTTTTTTGTATTTTTTTTCCATGAGGATGGTCTTTTTTTTTTTTTTTTAAACTGCTGTTTTGCATACTCTGTGAAGAGTAATGCTCTGTATTTAACCTCCAACACTAGAACTCAGCATTTTAGTGTCAAAGATTAGGTTCTCAGTAAGTGTTTGAAGTAATAACCTTGGAAAGAAGCTCTTTTTGTCTTGCTAAGAAAGGGATGGTATCCCACCAGGGGTCACTTCTAATATTTACAGAAATCACAATTAAAAGGTAAATAAATGTGCAGCAACAAAAATAATGAAACTGACATTGGTGTCAAAGACTTTCCTGATGTATTATACATAACTTCTGGTCAATTCCAATCTATTCCTCTTGTAATCTCACTTATCCTCTCTTTCTAAAGAAATGTCTCATCAAAAATACTCTTATCTTGCTCTCTTCTTTTTTTTTTTTTTTTTGAGGATGGTCTTGATCCCTGTCTCCTGCACAATCTTACGAACCTCATTCCATAGTTCATCAGGCACTCTATCTATCAGATCTAGGCCCTTAAGTCTAATTCTCACTTCCACTGTATAATCATAAGGGATTTGCTTGAGGTCCTGCCTGAATGGTCTAGCAGGTTTCCCTGTTTTCTTCAATTTCAGTCTGAATTTGGTAATAAGGAGTTCATGATCTGAGCCACAGTCAGCTCCTGGTCTTGTTTTTGTTGACTGTATAGAGCTTCTCCATCTTTTACTGCAGAGAATGTAATCATTAAGGATAGGGAATCCTGGCTTGCTTCAGTTCATGGAAATGAAAGCAGAGTAAAAAATGAATAAGCAACTGCACAGCACAGTAAAGAAAAAAAAAAAACACTAAAACCTGGTTGTTCGAGAAGATAATCGAAATGGACAAACCATTAACCAGACTCTTCAAGAGAAAAAGAAAAAAAAAGACTCAAATCAATAAAATTAGAAATGAAAATGGAGAAATTACAACAGAAGTAGAAGTGATCATAAGAGATGGCTGTGAGAAAGTATATAGCAAAACAATGGACAACTTGGATGAAATGAACACATTCTCAGAAAAGTATAACCTTTCAAAACTGAATGAGAAAGAAATAGAGTGAAATGTTATTTCAACCACATTTCAAGAATCAGAAAGAAATGTGATTGCATGTATCAATCACATGCACAGAAATCAAAACTGTATTCAAAAATCTTCCAACATGCAAAAGCCCAGGACCAGACAGTTCACAGATGAATCATAACAATAATTTAGAGAAGCATTAACACCTATTGTACTTAAAATCTACCAGAAAATTGCGGAAGGAAAATTCCCTAAATTCATTCTATGAGACCAATATCACCCTGATACCAAAACCAAGCAAGTTGGGATTAAAAAAAAACAAAACCCAAAACTACAAGCCAGTATCACTGATGACTTAGATGCAAATATCCTTGAGAAAATTCTTATAAACAGATTCCAATAATATATTAAAAGGTGATGAAGTGGGCTTTATTTCAGGGATGCAAGGATTCTTCAATATTCACAAATCAATCAATTGATATACCATATTAACAGACTGAAAGATAAAACCATATGCTTATTTCAATAGATGCAGAGAAAGCCTTTGACAGAATTCAACATCCATTTATGTCAAATCCACAGCAAACATTATCTTCTATGTTGAAATATTGACAGCATTTCCTCTAAAATCAGGAATAAGTCAAGGTCACCCATTTTTACCATTACTATTCAACATAGTTTTGGAAATTCTAGCCACAGAAATAAAAGAAGAAAAAGAAACAAAACAAATCCAGATTGGAAGAGAAGTAAAACTTTAATTGTTTGCAGATGACATGATCCACTGCATAGAAAACCATAAAGATACCACAATAAAAATACTAGAGCTAAAAAATTAATATTATAAAGTTGCTGGATATAAAATTAATGCAACGAATTCTCTTCCATTCCTACATATTAACAATAAAAAATCAGAAAGAGAAATTAAGTAAGCAATCACATTAACCATTGCAATAAAAAGAATAAATAGTTAAGAATAAATTTGCCTAAAGGAACAAAAGACCTGTATAGAGAAAACTATAAAATACTGATAAAAAAAATAAAAGATGACACACATAGGTGGAGAAATATAATATATTCTTGGATTGGAAGAATCAATGCAATGAAAATGAGGATGCTACCCAAAGCAATGTATAGATTCAGCGCAATTCCTATCAAACTACCAATGGTATGTTTCACAAAGTTCAGTTCTGTTGCTCAGTCATGTTCAACTCTTTGCNAAAAAAATAAAAGATGACACACATAGGTGGAGAAATATAATATATTCTTGGATTGGAAGAATCAATGCAATGAAAATGAGGATGCTACCCAAAGCAATGTATAGATTCAGCGCAATTCCTATCAAACTACCAATGGTATGTTTCACAAAGTTCAGTCCTGTTGCTCAGTCATGTTCAACTCTTTGCGACCCCATGAACTGCAGCATGCCAGGGCTCCCTGTCCATCATCAACTGCTGGAGTTCACCCAAACCCACATCCATCGATTAGATGATGCCATACAACCATCTCATCCTTTGTCATCCCCTTCTCCTGCCCTCAATCTTTCCCAGCATCAGGGTCTTTTCCAATGAGTCAGCTCTTTGCATTAGGTGGCCAAAGTATTGGAGTTTCAGCCTCAACATCAGTCCTTCCAATGAACACCCAGGACTGATCTCCTTTAGGATGGACTGGTTGGATCTCCTTGCAGTCCAAGGGACTCTCAAGAGTCTTCTCCAACACTACAGTTCAAAAGCATCAATTTTTTGGCACTCAGCTATCTTTATAGTCCAACTCTCGCATCTATACATGACCACTGGGAAAACCATAGCCTTAACCAGATGGACCTTTGTTGGCAAAGTAATGTCTCTGCTTTTTAATATGCTGTCTAGGTTGGTCATAGCTTTCCTTCCAAGGAGTAAGCATCTTTTAATTTCATTGCTGCAATTGCCATCTGCAGTGATTTTGGAGCTCAGAAAAATAAAATCAGCCACTGTTTCCCCTGTTTCCCCATCTATTTGCCATGAAGTGATGGGACCGAATGCCATGATCTTTGTTTTCTCAATGTTGAGCTTTAAGCCAACTTTTTCACTCTCCTCTTTCACTTTCATCAAGAAGCTCTTTAGTTCTTCTTCACTTTCTGCCATAAGGGTGGTGTCATCTGCATATCTGAGATGATTTATATTTCTCCTGGCAGTCTTGATTCCAGCTTGTGCTTCTTCCAGCCCAGCATTTCTCATGATGTACTCTGCATATAAGTTAAATAAGCAGGGTGACAGTATATTTCACAGAACTAGAACAAACGATTTCACAATTTGTATGGAAGCATGAAAGACCCCAAATAGTCAAAGCAATCTTGAGGAAGAAGAAGGGAACTGGAAGAATCAACTTTCCAGACTTCAAATAATACTACAAAACTACAGTCATCAAGACAGTATGGTATTGTTACAAAGACAGAATTGTAGATCAATGAAACAAAATAGAGTCCAGAGAGAAATTCNCATGAAAGACCCCAAATAGTCAAAGCAATCTTGAGGAAGAAGAAGGGAACTGGAAGAATCAACTTTCCAGACTTCAAATAATACTACAAAACTGCAGTCATCAAGACAGTATGGTATTGTTACAAAGACAGAATTGTAGATCAATGAAACAAAATAGAGTCCAGAGAGAAATTCACACACCTATGGACATCTTATCTTGGACAAAGGAGGCAAAAATACACATCGGAAAAAAAATAGTCTCTTCACCAAGTGGTGCTAGGAAAACTGCTCAACTACACATTAAAGAATGAAGCTAGAACATTTTTTAACACCATACACAAAAATAAACTCAAAATGGATTAAATACCTAAATGTAAGACCAAAAACTATAAACCTCTTAGAGGAAAACATAGGGAGAACACTCTCTGAGATAAGTCACTGCATGATCCTTTATAACGCACCTTCTAGAATAATGGGAATAAAACAAAATAAAAAAATGGGACCTAATTAAATTTAAAAGGTTTTGCACAACAAAATCAATGCAAAGTTGAAAAGATAGGCTTCAGAATGGGAGAAAATAAGAGAAAATGAAATAGCTGGCAAATAATTTATCTCCAAAATACATAAGCAGGTTATGCAGCTCAACATTTGTAAAACAAACAACCCAATCAAAAAATAAGCAAAAGATATAGACAGAAATTTCTCCAGAGAAGACATACAGATGTCTAGTAAACACAAGAAATGATGCTCACCATCAGTCATTATTAAGGAAATGCAAATGAAAATCACAATGAGGTATTATCTCACACTGATCAGAATGGTCACTATCAAAGTTTCTACAAACAATAAATGCTGGAGAAAGTGTGAATAAAAGGGAACCCTCTTCCACTGCTGGTAGGAATGCAAACTGGTACAGCTACTATGGAGAACAGTGTGGAAATTCCTTAAAACCTGGAAATAGAACTGCTATACAACACAGTAATACCACAGATGGGCATATACCGTGAGGAAGCCAGAATTGAGAGAGACACATATACCCCAGTGTTCACTGAAACACTATTTGCAATAGCTAGGATATAGAAGCAGTCTGGATGTCCATTTGCAGATAAATGGATAAGGAAGTTGTGATGTATATCCTAAAAGGAATATTACTCAGCTATCAAAAGAACACATTTGAGTCAGTTCTAACAAGGTCAATGAACCTGGAGCCTATTATACAGAATGAATTATCAGAAATGGAAAGACAAATACTATATATTAACATATATATATGAAAATTTGAAAGATAGTACAGACAGTTCTACATGTAGGGCAGCAAAGGAGCCACACATAAAAACAGACTTTTGGGCTCAGTGGGAGAAGGCAAGGGTGGGATGATTTGAGAGAATAGCATTGAATCATATACATTACCTTATGTAATATAGATGACCAGTGCAAGTTCAGTGTATCAATCAGGACATCCAAAGCCAGTGCTCTGGAACAACATAGAGGGATAGGGTGGGGACAGAAGTGGGAGGATAGGTGGAACACATATATACCTATGGCCAGTTCATATCGGTGTATGGCAAAACCCATCACAATATTGTAAAGTAATTATCCTCCAATTAAAATTAATTAATTAGTTAAAACAAAGAAAGGGCTTTTGATCTTCCTTTAATATAGTCAACTTATGTTTAAATAAATTATGATTGGTATTTATAGCAATTATTTTGAATCAACCTGGATTTGGAATTATCCTTTTGATACTAGTTAATTATCTGATAAATTTCTATTTTGCTGGTTTTTCATGACAAACTGGCCCATATTTTACTGAATATACTGTAAAGTACATGACTTAATAAAAATAAGAATGTAGTTTTCAATTATTTCACTGTTCTGAGCACAACAACATTATACTTTCTACTGTAATTATTTTCATTATATTTTCTACCTACATAATTAGATGGTATTAGAATGCATATAGAACTTTCTATAATTGGTGTTAATAACACACACCCTCTGGTAATTTTCTTTTATTTTTTCTTGTTGAAACTTTCAGTTGCTTCTGAACTGATTTGAGTTTGAAATAATGCTGGGGGAAAGGACAATGCTCTAATTCCTTTCTTCTATTCAGTTTATTGCCATTAGCTTCTTTTGAAAAAATCAATGCAATTTCTATGAAGATTCAAAAATAATTTATAGGAAATATAATGGCACATTTCACATTTAAAAACATATTTAAGAGCCATTACTCCTACTAAGTATGCTGAAGTGGTAGTCTCTGAAAGTCCTATTCATAGGGTGGACTTGATCCTTTTAATTATTAGTTTTAAATTTTCATCATATTCAAGCTGCCACCTCCATTTATAATATCTCATTGATTTTGGAGACAATTATCTCATAATTGTTTCGTCTTTCACATTTTGTCAAGATAGTTGCATAAGATAATAAAAATTAGGTCACCTAAAAGGAATACTTGAATTTGCATATATGACTCACTCTCATGGTAGACTGATATTGAAACGCAGGTAAGAGAATTAGGAATATAAATTCACATGCCTTTTGTTATTGGGTCATATTTTAAGAAACACACATCTTTTATTTCTGAATTGCAAAGTGATTAATCATCACTAAATATCTATTTGAGGGGAATCCTCTAGTTTTACTACTTGTGTATTGTTCCTGTTTTTATATGCTACAATATTTAATGGATGAATTTCAAGTCAAGCTTCACATTTAGGACTAGAATATCCTTTTCAGTTCAGTTCAGTTGCTCAGTCATGTCCAACTCTTGGTGACCCCATGAACCATAGCACACCAGGCCTCCCTGTCCATCATCAACTCCCAGAGTTCACTCAGATTCACGTCCATCGAGTGAGTGATGCCATCCAACTATCTCATCCTCTGTCGTCCCTTCTCCTCCTGCCCTCAATATTTCCCAGCATCAGGGTCTTTTCAAATGAGTCAGCTCTTTGCATCAAGTGGCCAAAATATTAGAGTTTCAGCTTCAACATCAGTCCTTCCGATGAACACCCAGGACTGATCTTTTAGGAGGGACTGGTTGGATCTCCTTGCAGTTCAAGAGATTCTCAAGAGTCTTCTCCAACACCACATTTCAAAAGCATCAATTCTTCAGTGCTCAGCTTTCTTTATAGTCCAACTCTCATATCCATACATGACCACTGGAAAAACCGTAGCTTTGACTAGATGGACCTTTGTTGACAAAATAATGTCTCTGCTTTTTAATATGCTGTCTAGGTTGTTTATAACTTTCCTTCCAAGGAGTAAGCATCTTTTAATTTCATGGCTGCAGTCACCATCTGCAGTGATTTTGAGTCCCAAAAAACAAAGTCTGACACCGTTTCCACTGTTTCACTATCTATTTGCCATGAAGTGATGGGACCAGATGCCATGATCTTAGGTTTCTGAATGTTGAGGTTCAAGCCAACTTTTTCACTCTCCTCTTTCACTTTCATCAAGAGGCTCTTTAGTTCTTCACTTTCTGCCATAAGGGTGGCATCATCTCCATATCTGAGGTTATTGATATTTCTCCTGGCAATCTGGATTCCAGCTTGTGCTTCTTCCAGCCCAGTGTTTCTCATGTTGTACTCTGCAGAGAAGTTAAATAAGCAGGGTGACAATATACAGCCTTGGTGTACTCCTTTTCCTATTTGGAACCGGTCTGTTGTTCCATGTCCAGTTCTCACTGTGGCTTCCTGACCTGCATACAGATTTCT
>SJYA01001765.1:270964-289417 GCA_006410615.1 Neotragus moschatus | reverse complement strand
TGAAGTGATGGGACCAGATGCCATGATCTTCACTTTCTGAATGTTGAGCTTTAAGCCAACTTATTCATTCTTCTCTTTCACATTCATCAAGAGGCTTTTTAGTTCCTCTTCACTTTCTGCCACAAGGGTGGTGTCATCTGCATATCTGAGTTTACTGATATTTCTCCCAGCAATCTTGCTTTCAGCTTGTGTTTCTTCCAGTCCAGCATTTCTCATGATGTACTCTGCATATAAGTTAAATAAACAGGATGACATTATACAGCCTCGACGTACTCCTTTTCCTATTTGGAACCAGTCTGCTGTTCCATGTCCAGTTCTAACTGTTGCTTCCTGACCTGCATACAGATTTCTCAAGAGGTCTTAGATTTGATATAATCTCAAGATGTTTTAGATTTGGGAGAGTTAATGATGATGATTTTTCATTGGTAAAACAGAAGTAATTAATTCCAGGGTGGATTTGGTGTATTAGTCTAAGGGGCTTCCCTGATGCTCAGTTGGTAAAGAATCCGCCTGCAATGCCAGAGACCCCGGTTCAATTCCTGGGTCCGGAAGATCCACTGGAGAAGGGATAGGCTACCCACTCCAGTATTCTTGGGCTTCCCTGGTGGCTCAGCTGGTCTGCAATGCAGGAGACCTGGGTTCGACCCCTGGGTTGGGAAGATCCCCTGAAAAAGGGAAAGGTTACCCACTCCAGTATACTGGCCTGGAAAATTCCACAAACTGTATAGTCCATGGGGTCACAAAGAGTCAGACATGACTGAGCAACTTTCACTACACAAAGTATACTATTGTTAGGATTATTGTTTGTTTAGTGTTCTGTTACTATGATCTAAAATATATGAGGATATGCCTGGAATCCTACCTTTCAAATTTCTTTTTATTCCTGGCAAGATTCTCATGTCTGTTCTCATGGAAAGATGATGATGCTGCCTATGAAAAGCATGAAATTGGCAGAGATGTAGTGTTTCCCAAGATTTTTCTTGCAGACTTGGGCCTCCATGATGGGGACACTAATCTGTTCATTTCTCTTTCCCTCCACCTCCGAAACTGCTGGCAGTAATTCCAAGAAACGCACCCAGGAAATCCAGAGACTATAATTACAACACTCGGGACCACCTGTTTCATGGGATTAACATTTTAAAGGGAAGAGTGTGAAATGAGGCACATAGTTTCTTTAAGAATAAGTCAGAAATACTCAGAAATGCCCACAGATTACTAGCATTTAAAGGAATGAGGAACATTATTTTGTAAAGTGTGGAAATGCTACTTTCCAAAACAAAATAGCTAAGAGTTACAGAGAAATCCAGATGGAAACAGGAAGACAGACAACCACATAGTCTAGTAGAATCATTTCACACACTTTCTACACACATTTTTTTCATTCAATTGGTTGGAAGTGTGTCTGTGACTGAGACTTTGGCTGATTTAGAGCAATTTAAAAAAAAGCAAAGTGAGTTAAGTTTGAAGTTAAATTAGAGTTACTTAAACTATGGAAATATACAACTCCTCTAATATAGGAGATAATATACAAGAGTGAGCAAAGATGGAGAATTCGTTCCACACCTTACTATTTAGGAAAATGGAATTCAATGGTTAAATATTTAAGCTTTAGAATCAGACAGACAAAGGCTATAATTTCAGTACAAATTCTCCAAGCATGGTCCCTTTATAATAGTTTCTTCAAGGTTATATTTTGTTATGATAACTGTTAAGATGATGATAAAAATACATTAGAGGAAGCCCTATCCTGCACCAAGACTAGGCCATTCCCTTTCCTTAAGAACTTATTTTTATTGCACAGGTCAACTCTGATAATGTGAGAGTAGTTAAGTCAATTTTCTGATCTTGAGATCCAAAAAGAAAAAAATCCTCATGTTATAACTGGTTTACTTGTCTAGAAAGTAGAGATTGTACTAGTGTTGATGTTATGAGATTTATGTGAGAATTAATGGTGTTGATTTTTTAATTCATAATGTNGCTTTGCCATAGTTAATAAAGCAGAAATAGATGTTTTCTGGAACTCTCTTTTTTGATGATTCAGTGGATGTCGACAATTTGATCTCTGGTTCCTCTGCCTTTTCTAAAACATCTGGAAGTTCATGGTTTATGTATTGCCAAAGCCTGGCTTGGAGAATTTTGAGCATTACTTTACTAGCGTGTGAGATGAGTGCAATTGTGCGGTGGTTTGAGCATTCTTTGGCATTGCCTTTCTTTGGGATTGAATGAAAACTGACCTTTCCCCATCCTGTGGCCACTGCTGCATTTTCCATGTTTGCTGACATATTAAGTGCTGCAGTTTCATAGCATCATCTTTTAGGATTTTAAATAGCTCACAGGAATTCTATCACCTCTAGTAGCTTTGATCATAGTGATGCTTCCTAAGACCCATTTGACTTCACGTTCTAGGATGTCTGGCTCTAGATGAGTGATCTCACCATCGTGATTATCTGGGTCATGAAGAATTTTTTTTTTTTTTACAGTTCTTCTATGTATTCTTTCTACCTCTTCTTAATATCTTCTGATTCTGTTAGTTCCATCCCATTTCTGTCCTTTATTGAGCCCATTTTTGCATGAAATGTTCCCTTGGTATCTCTAATGTTTTTGAGCCAAAGATGGAGATGCTCTATAAGTCAGCAAAAACAAGACTGAGAGCTGACTGTGGCTCAGATCATGAACTCCTTGTTGCCAAATTCTAAGTTAAATTGAAGAAAATGGGGAAAACCACTAGACCATTCAGGTATGACCTAAATGAAATCCATTATGAATATAAAGTGGAAGTGAGAAATAGATTTAAGGAACTATATCTGATAGACAGAGTGCCTGATGAACTATGGATGGAGGTTTGTGCACTGTACAGGAGACAGGGAGGAAGACCAGCCTCAAGGAAAAGAAAAAGAAATGACTGCCTATAAACCTGATAATAATACAATCTAAAATGAAAATTAAATTATCTGGTATGAAAAATATGCTTTACCCTAAAGCTTCTAAAGTATCAATGTGTGTTCATAGGAAGTATCAGTAGTGATTATGCCTCACATTTACCACAATTAAATTTAATCTTTGAGGTATTATATTAACAATCCCAAGTACTTTTGTAAAAATAGGATCTATAAGTAGAATTCATGGTCATCCAAGAGAAACCAAACTTATAAGTTACTATATCAACTTTTAAAAGTTAACCAGTAGCCTGGGGAGTTATGATTTACTGTCAGTCCACCAAGAAATGTCAGTGTCCTAGAATATGAGAAGGTAAGTGTCATCTAGCTAGATTTGTGAACTTTTCGCTTTACCATTCAATGACAGCAAACAGGAAATTAGTCTATAAATAATTGAACTTGAAATTTTTTTGAAAATCTATCACAGCATGTTAAAAGCAATTTTGTTCTTGAATTAGCTCTCCATAAGTAGTAAATATGTCAAACAGCTTTTAAATAATGCAACACATAGAGCAACAGATGAGACGGTTTAATAAGAGTAAGAAAAGACATTAGAAAATATGCAGGATGTATGATTTTGTTGGTTGTATTTTCTTCTGAGAAAATTGGAAAATAAATCTGATTTTAGCATGCCAATTAAAAGTAGACTATTTGCATAATGATGTTTTAACATTCTAGGAAAATAATACAAATTTGTAAATAAACATTTTAATAACTCTCTTCTATTTAATGGAAGCATATATGTTTTAGCTTCCTTGAGAATAAAAATTGAGTTGCAAGTAATTCAATGGCTCATAAAGACATAAGAATGGTTGAAAAATGAAATGATGTTTCAAAAAAAATTCTATGGGGTGATGTTTTGTAAGTATTCTGATCAAATATCCAAACAAGTTTTTAGGTAGATTTAAAGAGTCATATTCATACTAAAATATTTTATACTTTTATAATGTGACATGTATAATATAGAAGAAAACATATAACAATTTTGATCTTTTAAAAAGTATATTTTATTTAGGTTTTTAGTATAAAATCAAAATCTATTGGCATTGATAATTATAAATATTTTACAAAACTAAAAGTTATATGACATAAAGTGTTGTATGGCAATAAATACATACAAAGAGGGCATTAGTTTGTATAAATAAATTTATTAATTTTTTAAAATGTTAATTCAAAATGTATAGAAAGTTGTAAAGATACTACAAATAATTTTCTTATTACTGAATTAGTTAAGGCACTGATGTGATGAAACATTACCTAAGACTATTTGAGTGTATATTTCTTACAAAGAAGGAGACCCTCATATACAACCTTGTAAAAACCATCAGTCCATCCTAAAGGAGATCAATCCTGAATGTTCATTGGAAGGACTGATGTTGAAGCTGAAACTACAATATTTTGGCCACCTGATGCGAAGAGCTAACTCATTTGAAAAGATCCTGATGTTGTGAAAGATTGAAGGCAGGAGGAGAAGGGGACGACAGAGGATGAGATGGTTGGATGGCATCACTGACTCAAAGGACATGAGTTTGGGTAAACTCTGGGTGTTGGTGGTGGACAGGGAGGCCTGGTGTGCTGCAGTCTATGGTGTCACCAACAGTCGGACACGACTGAGTGACTGAACTGAACTGAAAACCATCATTATCAGGAAATTGACATTGGGAAAGTGCTTTAAGAATCTGAAATTATCCTACTTCTAATCAAACTTTTAATTTATCTACTCATTTATAGCAATATTTTTCATAAAGATTTTTTATTAAAAAAAAATTATTTGTCATATTCCTTTCTGGAGGAGTAAATGGCAACTCACTCCAGTATTCTTGTCTGGAAAAGTCCATAGACAGAGGAGCCTGGCAGGGTTTATGGAGTCATAAAAGGACAGACATGACTGAGCACATGGCACATATTCTTTTAGTGTTATTTTGATGAACTATCTCAGGTTTCTAGGGCTTCCCTGGTGGCTCAATGGTAAAGAATTCACCTGCAATGCAAGTGATGTGGGATTGAGTCCTGGGTTGGAAAGAGCCTCTGGAGAAGGAAATGGCAACCCACTCCAGTATTCTTGCCTGGGAAATCCCATGGACAGAGGAGCCTAGAGGCCTGCAGTCTACAGAGTTGCAAAAGTTGGATAGGACTTACTGACTAAACCATCACCATCCTAGATTTGCTCCACAAAAACCTCTTCAAGATAGCTTTTGTGTGACTTTGAGATGCTTATCTCATTTTTTGATCTCATCCCTAGGAAAATATTTCAGATCATTTTCTAAGTTTTTGACCCAAGCCTAGAAATAGTAATTTCTCCAGGGAACCTTGGTTCCTTTTAGGGGAGGATGGTATTTATACACTTATCAAGGCACAAATTGTTCTTTTTGTTTTTGAGTTGTCACTGCTTTCTTTTCTTAGTGGACAGAGCCAGGGAATATGAGTGTATGAATGTACACATGCGCATGAACGTGCACACACACACACACACACACACAGAGATAGATCTTCCTTCACTTAAAAATGCTTCATGTCCTGATAAATCTATCATAAATTGAAAGTATTGTAGGTCAAAAATACATTTAATACACCTGACTTACCAAAAGCATAGCTTAGTTTAGCCTCCTTAAAAGTGTCCAAAACATTTACATTAACCTACAGTCAGACAAAATCATCCAACATAAAGTCCATTTTGTGATAATGATATTGAATATCTCTTGTAATTTATCAAATATTCTACTGAAAATGAGTAGTAGAATGGTTGTATGGGTCCAGAACAGTTGTGTTTCCATTATTTATTCTTGTGACTGGCTGGCTGACTGAGAGCTGTGGTTTTCTGGTAATGTGCACTTGTAAGAAGGTTTTATCAATAGTAAATAATATGCTACTACACTATCCATTGCTGGTTGAATCTGCTGATATGAAGCCATGGATATGAAAGTTTGGCTAGAAGTTATACTTGGATATTCGACTTCATGGAGATCGAGTGCTCCTAACCCGCATGTTGTTCAAGCGTCAATTGTACACATACACACATACATATACATACATATACATATACTCAATTTATGAGTATAAGTGTGGTGTGTATAATTGATACATATAAACATTTACATCCATTTATGTATATATGGGTGGAGAAGGCAATGGCACCCCACTCCAGTACTTTTGCCTGGAAAATCCCATGGACGGAGGAGCCGGGTAGGCTGAAGTCCATGGGGTCGCTGAGGGTCGGACACGACTGAGTGACTTCACTTTCACGCATTGGAGAAGGAAATGGGAACCCACTCCAGTGTTCTTGCCTGGAGAATCCCAGGGACGAGGGAGCCTGGTGGGCTGCTGTCTATGGGGTCGCACAGAGTCGGACACGACTGAAGTGACTTAGCAGCAGCATGCCATTTCCTTCTCCAATGCGCCTGGAGAATCCCACCAATAGAGAAGCCTGGCAGAATATAGTCCCTAGGGTTTCAAAGAGTCAGACACAATAAGTGACTTGGCACACATGCACACATGCCTATATGTATGTTGATATCTGTACACATATGGATATATCAATACACTACTACAAATTCACACCAACATCTCTAGTTCCTATCCAGTACCACAATAGTTGTTTTGATTTTGTCCCTTAATATATTTACACTTTTTTCTCTATCAGTGGGGAAACTGACCATAACAATCTTAAACAAGCATCAATCTTAATTGATGCTTCTCAGTCCCCCATTGCTGCTGCTGCTGCCCAACTTCCAGGTGGAAATACCCTCCTCAAACCCACTTAGGATCTATCCACCTGCACTCTGCATGATAATTCATGCATTGCTACATGTTATCTATTAAATGTGGGGATAATTGAGAAGACAAATTGTGGTTGATAACAAGACTTGGTGGTCACCGTCCATTTCAATATTCTTCTAGCATGTCTTTTTCAGTGGCAAAGTTGAAAACTGAATTTCCAAGATTTATGTGCAGTCATTGTTATTGTCATCTAACAGCCACTAATTAGATGTGTTCATGCAATTTTGCAAAGTCAGAAGAAAGACATCAGAGGGGTTTTATATTCCACTCCTATTGTTGCCACAGACATATGTCATGATGGGGGCATCTTATTCTGTATTTTTGTCTCTTAGTTTCATGGTACTCAAAGTTTCTCATTATGGTGCTTCTCATAGTTTCTCATTATGGTGCTAATCATGGATGGCTTACTTAGATAGTGCTTATTTAGTCATAGTATTAATACTATAGGCAGAGGTTGTAATGGTAGCTTCCAGAGTGAAGAATAAGCTCTAGCTGCCTCATTTACTTGGTTCTTTAATCTAAAAGTCACTTTTGAAATCCTAATTAGAATTTGCTTCATTTCATTGATAGTTCAATAGATAAAGAATCTACCTGCAATGCAGGAGACCCTGGTTGGATTCCTGGGTCAGGAAGATCTGCTGGAGAAGGGATAGGCTCCCCACTCTAGTATTCTTAGGTTTCCTTTGTGGCTCAGCTGGTAAAGAATCTGCCTGCAATGCGAGGGACTTGGGTTCGATCCCAGGGTTGAGAAGATCCCCTGGAGAAGGGAAAGGCTACCCCCTCCAGTTGATTCTAGACTGGAGAATTCCATGGACTGTCTAGTCCATGGGGTTGCAAAGAGTTGGACAAGACTGAGTGACTTTCACTTCACTTCACATTCCACTTACTGTGCATTCATCCTCTCATTACAACAGATTTTGGAGCTATTCAAGCCGCTGTATCTCAAGAAACCAGAAGTGAATCATGTACTACCAGTTCATGATCTTTTAATGTCATGTTAGCATATCTATTAATCTGTAAATTTGAATATATGTAGTAGCGGGATCCTAAGGTTACTTGGAAGTTATCTATGCAAAGTCAGGTTTTAGCAAATTCTGAATGTGGTAATAATTTACAAGAGTATGTGACTTATATTTCCAGTGCACCTAAGTCATGCTTGCTGCAGTGACAGTTGATTCAAATGCACTGAAGAACCCAAGAGAAATNAAGTGAATCATGTACTACCAGTTCATGATCTTTTAATGTCATGTTAGCATATCTATTAATCTGTAAATTTGAATATATGTAGTAGCGGGATCCTAAGGTTACTTGGAAGTTATCTATGCAAAGTCAGGTTTTAGCAAATTCTGAATGTGGTAATAATTTACAAGAGTATGTGACTTATATTTCCAGTGCACCTAAGTCATGCTTGCTGCAGTGACAGTTGATTCAAATACACTGAAGAACCCAAGAGAAATGTATTAGGATCTGTTGCCTAAAACAAAACAAAAAAGAAGAACTATTGGCTTTGATTTTTGTATTCTGCAAATATCCTAGTTCAAGCTGGAATGAGACTACTAGAGTATCAAAACCTCACTTAAGGATTTTTTTGAAAGATGGTAAAGAATAGAACTTTTTAGTACACTAAACTTCAAGTTTCATAGCTTTTTAGTTCCCTTTAGAAGGGGAACAGTCCAGTAGTACCAATCTACAATGATTCATGGAAGATTAATTACTCTTTTGTAAACAATCTGGAATTTGGAATAATCAAGAAGGAAGAACTGTTTATAACGAGATTTAGGTGATATGGGTAAACCTCTGAAATTCGTTTTAGAATAGGATAGTTTCTTTAAATCCAAATATTTACCAATTCTTGTAATAATCATGTGGGCAAAGAAGATCCATTCTTTGGACTATTTTAGCTATTTATTGAGTGTTTTATATCTACTAGACATTCTACATCCAGGGATATAAATATCACAAATAGGCAAAAATTCCTATCTTCATGTAAACTTCATAGAGTTGTGGAGAGAGATAAAGGATACATAAGGATATATAAAATATCAGATAATATTTAGTATTAAAAGACAGGTAACTATTGGAAGGGGTTATAATGTTGTGCAGGGTGATTAATGTAGCAGAGAACAGAATGTGGTGAGAGTAAATAGTACTGTTACATGAGGAAAAATCATTTCAGCAAAAGGAAGCATGAATACAAAGTCTCTGAGTAAGAGTAATATCTGATCTATTCAGAAACATTGAGAAAGCCAGTGTTACTTAAAAAGAATGTAAGACAAGGGGAATTTAGTAGGACATAAAATGAAAAAGCAAAAATGGCTAGCTATATCTCTTTTATTTTGAAGGGCATTGAAAGACATTTTGTCTTTTTCTCTAAGTGATGTGGAAACTCAATAGAAGTATTTTTGTTTGTTTGTTTTAGCAGAGAAGCAACCTGATATAAGTTAATTTAAAAGAATCATAGGGATTACTATGTGGAGAAAATGGTGGAATGAGAGACATTCTGTTCAGTTTAGTTTAGTCACTTATTCGTGTCCGACTTTATGTGACCCCATGAACTGCAGCAGTCCAGGCTTTCCTGTCCATTACTAGCTCCCGGATTTCACCCAAATCCATGTCCATTGAGTCAGCAATGCCATCCAGTCATCTCATCCTCTGTCGTCCGCTTCTCCTCCTGCCCTCAATCTTTCCCAGCACCAGGGTCTTTTCCAATGAGTCAGCTCTTCACATCATGTGGTCAAAGTGTTGGAGTTTCAGCTTCAACATCAGTCCTACCAATGAATATCCAGGACTGAACTCCTTTAGGATGGACTGGTTGGATCTCCTTGCAGTCCAAGGGACTCTCAAGAGTCTTCTCCAGCACCACAGTTCAAAAGCATCAATTCTTCGGCGCTCAGCTTTCTTTATAGTCCAACTCTCACATCTATACATGACTACTGGAAAAACCACAGCCTTGACTAGATAGATGGACCTTTGCTGACAAAGTAATGTCTTTGCTTTTTAATATGCTGTCTATGTTGGTCATAGCTTTCCTTCTAAGGAGTGTCTTTTAATTTCATGGCTGCAATCACCATCTGCAGTAATTTTGGAGCCCAGAAAAACAAAGTCAGTCACTGTTTCCAATATTTCCCCACCTATCTGCCATGAAGTTATGGGGCCAGATGCCATGATCTTCGTTTTTTGAATGTTGAGCTTTAAGCCAACTTTTTCACTCTCCTCTTTCAATTTCATCAAATTGGCAGTAATCCAGATAAAGGATGATAACATCATGGATCTTGGTGTGAGGGATTTGAGGATGACTTATTTTGAGATAGAATTGAAAGTAGAACCAAAGATCTTACTGAGAAATATATCTCTCTCTACCTGTCCCCAACATAGTGACTCCTCAGTGGGATTACATATATTGCTGTCACATAACTCATAGATAGTTGTTATCTATGGACTCAACAACATAGACTTCCCTTCAAGGGATATAGAATCTACTAACAGCTAGGCCAATGCTATGATACAGCACTATTCTGCAGATGGACCAGTTTATTCCTTAGATCGTTCTATCAAAAATGATATAATGTTATATTCATACTATGTCAGTACTTAGTCTGATTATATATTTGCCATTCTTGCCTACTATACTCACCACCTTCATCTGGGTGGTGAGTACTTCATCTGAAAATTTCATTGATGGTTATAACATACCAAACAAAATTGCTTTTGAGCATAAAATATTAATTTACATCAAACTGTAATAGAGTGACATATGATCATGAGTCTCCATCAACCAAATGAAGCTGCTCTTAAAATAATGTATTTTGCTCTGTTATTGAAGAATTTGTTCTCATATTTGTATTCTTTCATATTTTATATGCTTTTTGATATTGTTTATTGCTTCTTGAATGTTATATCTCTCATCCTTTCTTCTTGATAGACAGAAGATGCATAGGACTGGGGAATGTCTACATTTTCAGATTGATCACTCACTAATCCCAGCCATTAATGTTTAATAAATAGATTGCATTCAGTTCAGCTCAGTTCAGTCACTCAATCATGTCTGACTCTTTGTGACCCCATGAACTGCAGCAGGCCAGGCCTCCATATCCATCACCAACTGTTGGAATCTACCCATACCCATGTCCATTGAATCGGTGATGCCATCCAATCACCTCATCTTCTGTCATCCCCTTCTCCTCCTGCCCTCAATCTTTCCCAGTATTAGGGTCTTTCCAAATGAGTCAGCTCTTAGCATCAGGTGGCCAAAGTACTGGAGTTTCAGCTTCAAATCAGTCCTTCCAATGAACATCTAGGACTGATCTCCTTTAGGACGGACTGGCTGCATCTCCTTGCAGTCCAAGGTATTCTCAAGCACCTTCTCCAATGCCACAGTTCAAAAGCATCAATTCTTCGGTGCTCAGCTTTCTTTATAGTCAAACTCTCACATCTATACATGACTACTGGAAAAATCACAGCCTTGACTAGATTGACTTTTGTTGACAAAGTAATGTCTCTGCTTTTTATTATGTTCTCTAGGTTGGTCATAACTTTCCTTCCAAGGAATAAGTGTCTTTTAATTTCATGCTTTAATTTCATTGCAGTCACCATCTGCAATGATATTGGAGCCCCCAAAATAAAGTCAGCCACTGTTTCCCCTGTTACCTATTTGACATGAAGTGATGGCACCAGATGATATAATCTGAGTTTTCTAAATGTTGAGTTTTAAGCCATTTTTTTTCACTCTCCTCCTTCACTTTCATTAAGAGACTTTAGTTTTTCTTCACTTTCTGCCATAAGGGTGGTGTCATCTGCATATCTGAGGTTACTGATATTTCTCCTGGCAATCTTGATTCCATATTGTGCTTCCTCCAGCCCAGAATTTCTCATGACATATTCTACATATAAGTTAAATAAGCAGAGTGACAATATACAGCCTTGATGTACTCCTTTTTCTATTTGCAACCAGTCTGCTGTTCCATGTCTGGTTTTAACTGTTGCTTCCTGATCTGCATACAGACTTCTCAAGAAGCAGGTCAGGTGGTCTGGTAGTCCCATCTTTTTCAGAATTTTCCACAGTTTATTGTGATCCACACAGTCAAAGGCTTTGGCATAGTCAGTAAGGCAGAAATAGATGTTTCTCTGAAACTCTCTTGCTTTTTCGATGATTCAGTGGATGTTGGCAATTTGATATCTGGTTCTCTGCCTTTTATAAATCCAGTTTGAACTTCTGGAATTTCACAGTTCACGTATTGCTGAAGCCTGACTTAGAGAATTTTGAGCATTACTGTACTAGCTTGTGAGATGAGTGCAATTGTCCGGTAGTTTGAGCATTCTTTGGCATTGCCTTTCTTTGGGGTTGGAATGACAGCTGACCTTTTCCAGTCCTGTGGCCACTGCTGAGTTTCCCAGATATGCTGACATATTGAAAGCAGCACTTTCACAGCATCATCTTTTAGGATTTGAAATAGCTAAACTGGAATTCTATCACCTCCAGTAGCTTTGTTCATAGTGATGCTTCCTAAGGTCCGCTTGACTTCACATTCCAGGGTATAGTGTGCGTGATCACACCATCATGATTATCTGGGTCATGAAGATCTTTTTTGTACAGTTCTTCTGTGTATTCTTGCCACCTATTCTTAATATCTCCTGCTTCTGTTAGGTCCATCTCATTTCTGTACTTAATATAGTACAAGAGCCCATCTTTGCATGAAATGTTCCCTTGCTGTCTCTAATTTTCGTGAAGAGATCTCTAGTCTTTGCCATTCTATTGTTTTCGTCTATTTCTTTGCATTGATCACTGAGGAAGGCTTTCTTATCTCTCCTTGCTATTCCTTGGAAATCTGTATTCAAATGGATATATCTTTCCTTTTCTCCTTTGCTTTTCACTTCTCTTCTTTCACAGCTATTTGTAAGTCCTCCTCAGACAGCTATTTTACTCTTTTGCATTTCTTTTTCTTGGGGATGATCTTTATTCCTGTCTCCTGTACAATGTCACTAACCTTCGTCCATAGACTGCACACATGGACATGACCAGATGGTCAACACTGAAATCAGATTGATTAGATTCTTTGCAGCCAAAGATGGAGACGCTCTATATAGTCTGCAAAAACAAGACCGGGAGCTGACTATGGCACTGATCATGAACTCTTCATTGCCAAATTCAGACTTAAATTGAAGAAAGTGGGGAAAACCACTAGACTATTCAGGTATGATCTAAATCAAATCCCTTATGACTATAGAGTGGAAGTGAGAAATAGATTTAAGGGATTATATCTGATAGACAGATTGCCTGATAAACTATGGATGAAGATTTGTGACATTGTACAGGAGACAGGAATCAAGACCATCTCCAAGAAAAAGATTGCACTCAATGACTTGCAAATCTTATACTGACTCAATTTTCCATTGAAAAACAGTGCTTATCCAAATTTATATGCCTTTTTCAGATGCCTATTATTTTAAACATTTATTTGCCTCCAATGATAGTAATATAAAGCTTCTAGAGATCTATGCAGCAAGGGTAACTTATCTTCCCTTGTATAGAGATGATTCTTGTCTATTGACTAAATCTGATAATTTGTTTTAAAAATAGCTCTATTAAAATAATTTCTGGAATATAAAATATTGTGTGTGCTTAGTCACTTAGTCTTTTCTGACTCTTTGTGACCCCATGGATCATTACAGTCCATGTAATTCACTAGGACAGAATAATGGAGTGGGTTGCCTTTATCTTCCCCAGGGGATTTTCCAACCCAGGTGTTGAACCCAGGTCTCCTGCATTGCAGGCTGATTCTTCACCAGCTGAGCCACAAGGGAAGCCCATATAAAAAAGTAATTCAATAAAGTAGTATGGATAACAAAGATAACAAAAATAATAGGCCACAATTAAAATAGATAAATCAGGAATATAGTTGCAAAGTACAATAAATGTAAAAACATTTTAATATTTAACATTATTTTTAATAAATACTTTAGTCCAGAAATAATGTGCCGCACTTTGAAAAGAGAAAATATGTAACCCCTGAATTTACTTATCCCTTAATTTAAGGGTTTTACTCAAAATAGAATATATGTTGTAAAATCAATTTAGAAGAGAAAAGGTTTTTATGAAGGATAAGACTGCAACTGAGAATTATTGTTAATTTGCTTAGTGACCCAGACAATGAGTCCCTTTTTGCAAAGTTCTTTGTTGAAGAGTGTGTTACCTGTCTGCTTCTGCCAGCAGTTTTGCCTTCTGGCCAGTCAGCAGGGACATATTCTGGTCTATTTTATGGAGGTAATTCACCCCTGGAATTAGTTAATAACAGCAATAGCTTTGTAAAGTACCAATCCTACCAAACTAATACAAACTTGATCAATCAAAGGGAAGGACAGATGTAGAACTTCTTGACACGGGAAATGATTTTGAGGCTACTGCACATAAAATATTTCTCAGTAAAACATGTAGTTTAAAAGAGACTGGCTTTCAGTTGAGTCTCTACTCTACTTGAACTGTCTTAAAAAATATTCACTGCCTTTTTGGCAATAAGTGGATAGTAATGACAAGAACAATACATAAGAAGTGTAGAGTGGGAAAAGAAGGAACATTCTTTATATATAAACAATACAATTATAATGATTAACAGTTCAGTTCAGTTCAGTCGCTCAGTCCTGTCCGACTCTTTGCGACCCCATGAATCGCAGCACGCCNTTAAATCTATTTCTCACTTCCACTGTATAATCATAAGGGGTTTGATTTAGGTCATACCTGAATGGTCTAATGGTTTTCCCTACTTTCTTCAGTTTAAGTCTGAATTTGGCAATAAGGAGTCCATGATCTGAGCCACAGTCAGCTCCTGGTCTTGTTTTTGCTGACTGTACAAAGCTTCTCCATCTTTGGCTGCAGATAATATAATCAATCTGATTTCAGTGTTGACCATCTGGTGATGTCCATGTGTAGAATCTTCTTGTGTTGTTGGAAGAGGGTATTTGCTATGACCAGTGTGTTCTCTTGGCAAAACTTAGCCTTTGCCCTGCTTCATTCCGTATTCTAAGGCCAAATTTGCCTGTTACTCCAGGTGTTTCTTGACTTCCTACTTTTGCATTCCAGTCCCCTATAATGAAAAGGACATCTTTTTCGGATATTAGTTCTAAAAGGTCTTGTAGGTCTTCATAGAACTGTTCTACTTCAGCTTCTTCAGTGTTACTGGTTGGGGCATAGACTTAGATTACTGTGATATTGAATGCTTTGTCTTGGAAATGAACAGAGATCACTCTGTCCTTTTTGAGACTGCATCCAAGTACTACATTTTGGACTCTTGTTGACCATGATGGCTACTCCATTTCTTCTAAGGGATTCCTGCCCTCAGTAGTAGATATAATGGTCATCTGAGTTAAATTCACCCATTCCAGTCCATTTTAATTCGCTGATTCCTAGAATGTCAATGTTCACTCCTGCCATCTCCTGTTTGACCACTTCCAATTTGCCTTGATTCATGGACCTAACATTCCAGGTTCCTATGCAATATTGATCTTTACAGCATCAGACCTTGCTTCTATCACCAGTCACATCCACAGCTGGGTATTGTTTTTGCTTTGGCTCCATCCCTTCATTCTTTCTGGAGTTATTTCTCCACTGATCTCCAGTAGCATATTGGGCACCTACTGACCTGGGGAGTTCCTCTTTCAGTATCCTATCATTTTGCCTTTTCATACTGTTCATGGGGTTCTCAAGGCAAGAATACTGAAGTGGCTTGCCATTCCNGCTCCATCCCTTCATTCTTTCCGGAGTTATTTCTCCACTGATCTCCAGTAGCATATTGGGCACCTACTGACCTGGGGAGTTCCTCTTTCACTATCCTATCATTTTGCCTTTTCATACTGTTCATGGGGTTTTCAAGGCAAGAACACTGAAGTGATTTGCCATTCCCTTCTCCATTGGACCACATTCTGTCAGACCTCTCCACCATCACCCACCCATCTTAGGTTGCCCTGTGGGCGTGATTTAGTTTCATTGAGTTAGACAAGAGTGTGGTCCTAGTGTGATGAGATTGACTAGTTTCTGTGAAAACCTATAAAGGCAGCAAAAACAAGACATGGAACTGACTGTGGCTCAAATAATGAAGTCCTAATTGCAAAATTCAGGCTGAAATTGAAAACAGTAAGAAATCCACCAGGCCTTTTAGGTATGACCTAAAGCAAATCCCTTATAGTTATACAGTGGAAGTGTCAAATAGATTCAAGGAATGAGATCTGGTAGACAGGGTGACTGAAAACTATGGGTGGAGTTTCTTAGCATTGTAGAGGAGACAGTGATGAAAACCATTTCAAAGAAAAAAATACAAAGAGCCAAAATCTTATCTTAGATGGCTTTACAAACAGCTGACGAAAAAAGAGAAGTGAATGGAAATGGAAAAAAGGGTAAGATATACCCAAATGAATGCAGAGTTCCAGAGAATAGCAAGGAGAGATAAGAAGTCCCTCTTAAGTGAACAATGCAAAGAAAGAGAAGAAAACAAAAGAATGGGAAAGATTAGAGATCTCTTCAAGAAAATTAGAGATANCGAAAAAAGAGAAGTGAATGGAAATGGAAAAAAGGGTAAGATATACCCAAATGAATGCAGAGTTCCAGAGAATAGCAAGGAGAGATAAGAAGTCCCTCTTAAGTGAACAATGCAAAGAAAGAGAAGAAAACAAAAGAATGGGAAAGATTAGAGATCTCTTCAAGAAAATTAGAGATACCAAGGAAATATTTCATGCAAAGATGGGCTCGATAAAGGGCAGAAATGGTATGGACCTAACAGAAGCAGAAGACTTTAAGAAGAGGTGGCAAGAATACACAGAAGAACTGTACAAAAAAGATCTTCAAGACCAAGATAATCACGATGGTGTGATCACTCACCTAGAGCCAGACATCCTGGAATATGAAGTCAAGTGGGCCTTAGAAAGCATCACTATGAACAAAGCTGATGGAGGTGATGGAATTCCAGTAGAGCTCTTTCAAATCCTGAAAGATGATGTTGTGAAAGTGCATACTCTCTATTTAATACTCTCTATTTAATTCTCAATCTAATTTACATTGCTTCGTTTTTTTTTTCCTCTTTAGGTAGAATTTAGTTTGCTTTTTCTTTTTATTGTGCTAAACTGAAAAATTTGGTTATTGATATTTTTCCTTGTTGTTATATATATAAGCCTTAGGATTATAAATTTTCATTATAACACTGGTTTTGCTGCTTTTCCTTTATTTGTTTATATTTTATCTTTAGTTATTTTAATCTCATAGTGATTTCCAAGTTTCCCATGATTTAGACTTTTGCTAATTGATTAGTAAGTTATGTGTGTAATTTCATGCATGCTGTCACTGAGTTGTGTCCAAACTCTTTGCAACCCCATGGACGGTAGCCCATGAGGCTCCTCTATCCATGGAGTCTTCCAGGCAAGAATATATGGCTGATTCTGTTGAGGTTTGACAGAAAACAACAAAATTCTGTAAAGCAATTATCTGTCAATTAAAAAAAAAATACTGAAATGGGTTGCCATTTCTTCTCCAGGGGAAGGAATGAATTTTATAGTATTATAAAAGGAATTTAGTTTCATAGTACTTATGAATTTTCCCATTTTTATTAATTTCTAATTTCATTGCATTTTGGTTTGAAAATATACTTTGCATGTATTATTTCAATCCTCTTCAACTTATTCAGGTTCATTTTATGATCTAGTGTATTGTTTCTTCTGCAGAATAATCTATGCGCTCTTGAAAAGAATATTCAGTTTTGTGGACCCATTCATAGATTGACCATTAGGTATAAATGTTTAAAACTATTTTTCCAATCTTCCATTACCCTGTTGATCTTCCTTTTAGTTATTACATAAATCATTGAAAGTGAAATATTGTAGTTTACAAATAATTATTATTGAATTTTTTTTCTCTCCTCAATTTTGTCAGTTTTTATTTATGCATTTAGGTCCACAATTGTTTACATATATGTTTAAACTGTTAAATATTTCTGCAAGATGATCATTGCAATATCCTGGACACTTTTCTCATTTGTCTTTAATCCTAATTTTTGGATAATAATTCAATCCAACTTTCTTATATTTGTTTGCATGCAGAATGTTTTACACACTTTTACTTTAAATCTATTGTATTTTATTTATTTTTTTAAAATAGAAATTTATTTATTTTAATTGGAGGTTAATTACTTTACAATATTGTATTGGNTACTTCTCCCTGTGCTCTTCATTTTTCATATGTATATTAACTACTATGTGGGGACACTTGCTTTCAGCCTAAAGAATAACTTCTATTATTTACTTATGTTTTCATTTTACCTGTTTCTCCACTTTTATTTATTTTTTTAAAATAGAAATTTATTTATTTTAATTGGAGGTTAATTACTTTACAATATTGTATTGGTTTTGCCATACATCAGCATGAATCTGCCACAGGTATGCACGTGTTCCCCATCCTGAACCCCCCTCCCTCCTCCCTCCCTGTACCATCCCTCTGGGTCGTCCCAGTATTTTAAAACCAAAAATATTTCTTCTGTAGACAGAATGCATTTGCATTTGTTCCCCTAAGATTTTCAGACAATCTCTGGCTTTTGATCAGATTGTTTAATCCATTCAGATTTAATTGTATCTTTTATACATTTGAATTTGTGTAAGATATTTTACTTTTTTGTACAAACATCTCATGTCTTTTTGTCACTCTTTTCTCCTTTTTACATTAAATTAATATTACTTAGTGTAACATTTGTATTTATTTAATGATATT